>JAJOOR010028935.1:0-10009 GCA_036250505.1 Solanum acaule
CAACCCCCCCGCCCCACATTAATTTTTAAAAAAAGCTCTTCAAGCCCCCCGCATCCAACCCCCCCCACAACCTTAAACCCGCCCCACCCCACATAGCCTTAAACCCACCCCGTCCCGCCCCATTGCCATCCCTACGAGCAGTGGACAGTCATACGTCGTAACTCATAAGATATCGATTATCATCAATGGTACATAAAGAGGAAACATTAGCTGTTCAGAAGCATCATGCAGCGAGCAAAGCAAAAACATCTCCGCTAAAATTATAATTGCAACACAATTCCATTCACAGTCTAAGAAACTAGAATTTGGCACCTTCTTGTTCATTAAAAGGCGTTGGAAGACAGGTAGCACAAGAAAAATTCAACTCATAACTAGAAAACTTTTCTATAAACTTCATTGCATATATATATATATATATATATATATATATATCCTTTCTGACTTTGTGACTTTGCTTACTTCAAGCATTACAAAGGAATAACATTCCATTATCTAGACGCCCTCGAAGGAGAGGTCCCATGGACTTCTTCCCCCAAAGGTCAACAATTAAATGAGAGGTCACTTGGAGAGTCAATGTGAAGGTAATATTGTCTCGATAGAACTAATTTTTTGGGATCCACCCAGACTTACCAGACACAGACTATGCAATAAAAATGATGTATCAATTATTCATCATTCTTGCCCCCGCTAACTTCTATACTGCACCTTCGACCTAGAATTGCTAACTACAACTGGTACCGTTCAAATACAAGCAAGTACTTGTTAGAACACCAACTACACTAACTAGTCAAATGAATCCTAAAATCTAAGGTAATAAAATGTTTATGCATAGTTTTTTTTAGGATGGCTCCGCGCCACCTTTGAGCACCTCAACTAATTCCAGCAACAAGAACCAGGTAACTCTGTCGACCAAGGCTAGCACATCTGGAAAGAATTACCTAGTATTTTTTTTTGACATAAATTAAACCTACATTTCCGATCATATGGACAAAAAACCTATCCGATCGGATCGGATCCGAAAAATCAAATATCAAAGCCATCAGATCATAAAACATTAACACAATTCAAAAGTTCAGATCCCTCAGATCTCAGAAATGCGAAGGTTATTAGCTCCAATTAGATGAACTTTCTCAAAAGCGAGACATAATCAATATTTTGATCACTTTAATATCAAATTGGCCCAAAAATTTATTGATCTAAGTACAGTTTGGCTTTGAAAAAGGTAAAGATAATTAAGCTCCAGCTTCTTTCCATTACTAAATGAGAAAAATAGCAGATCATGTATCCTCACACCTTCCAAACATTTTTTTGTTTCAGTTATAAGCAATGGTGTCTAAGATTTTTAATGTTTTTTTCAGGAGCTTCTTATAGCAGGTAATGACATTATGCAGAAAAAACTTTTGTTGATAGTCACGTGAACTGCTCATGTTTTTATAGGATCCTTTAGTTTTTTGATGATATCTAACAGAAGGATGAAAATTGTTCACTTTAAAATACTTGAAGGATGTTTTCTGCTAAGAATGATACTTTAAGGATATAGTTTAAGTTTGGGTATCGTGTAAGGATGTTTTTGGCCAAAAACTCAAGGAAAATGAAATGCTGCGAATTTAGGGGATATGGTCTCTCCGATCCAGAATGAATTATAATTATAATACAAAATTAAAAATACAAAGGAAGAAAAATGAAATGACGCATATTTTAATTGTTTTTTTTAAACTCGATTTTAAAAAAAATACGAGGAGAGGCCACATAGATATAGTCAATCAATTCATAACACCTAATCTAGTACATGTAATCTATCGAATCAATAAATGACTTTTAGCGCACCCATTTAGGCGCTTGAATGCGTCTTTAACTAAGAATACAACAGTCCCGTATTACAATATATGTTGATGTAAAATAGTGTTACTATAGAACAATGTTATTTATCATTGTCAATTAAGAGAAATAAGAAATATATAATCCTACTTCATTAATTTTTTTTGTGTTACAAATTACAGTTCGACATAGAATATAAAAGCAACTTTCACATTTAGCAAACATAAAAGTCATATTTGTATGCTATAGCTATAGTTTGCATAATTGTGCTCCATAGAAAATTTTATGTTTGCTATGGAGCATTAGATTGTATAAATCACTGGGGGCATCAGATTTGTATAAAATCGCTGGCAGCCTCTCAATTCAATTTTATGTGTTTGTATATCTGTATAATTTGAATTTGTATACAATTGAATCGAAATAAAATATTTGTATATCAAATCTCTCTCTGTCTCTCTCTCTCTCTGTCTCTCTCTTTATACAACACAAATTATACATTGTAATTTGTATAATCTGTGTTTGTATAAATCGAGAAAGAGAGAAAGACAAAAGAGAACTGGGCAGGGGAATATCTGTATTTGTATAATTATAAGTGTATAGGACGAATATATATATATATTTGTATTTGTATATACACTTTTCTCTCGCTTTATAAAAACACAAACACATTTTATACATTTGCGTTTGTATAAAGTGAGAGAGACTGGCGAGCGAGAGAGGGAGAGTGGCGGGCAAGAATTTCAGGGAGAGAGGCAAATAGCTACAGTTTGCTATGGATTACAATTAAATCAAATTGTGGTTATAACATTTAATTTAAATTAATAGTTTGCTATTATATACAATTTTTCCAATTTGAAAAAGAAAGAAGAAAATACACAATGATGAAAAAAGAAAATAGAATATGAGTGTTTCGAGCTAGAGCATTTATAAAAGCAACTATATATAATATATATATATATATATATATGTATAAAGTGGGTAAAGGAGGAGCTTAAGGTCAAGTTTCATTATTTACTTATGGGGAAACTTATTTTTAAAATTTACGAAAAAGGAATAGAAAAGAAGCTTTGGATCATGTTTTCGAATTTACAGAAAAACGAACATATTTTTTAAAATTAAAAAAAAAAAAAAAGTAGAAGAGGAGCTAAGGCCTAAGGGTCTATTTTTAGAATTTACAAAGAGAGGAACTTATTTTTTAAAATTACGGAAAAATTGTATTATAAATCACAATAATTAACAACCTAAAATATTCTAAAAACATATTAAAAATTTGATTGATTCTCAAAATTTGGCATGTGATCACATAGATTGGGACAGAGATTAACATATATTATTTGAAATTTACAAAAAAAAAATACTATAAAAATTATAATAATTAATAATTCAAAATTATACTAAAAATTTGATTAATCCTCAAAATTTCACATGTATTGCATAATCAGAATTGTGTGAGTAACATATATTATTTGAAAATTATGTAAATAGTACTAAGAAATCAACCAACTCTCGAAATTTCATATGTACTGCATAATTGAGATTGAGTGAGTAATATATATTATTTGAAAATTACGCTAAGAGTTCTATAAATCACAATAATTAACAACTTAAAATATTTGAAAAAGATATTAAAATGTGATTTAACTCTCAAAATTTCACACGTGCTACATAAATTGAAACAAGAGATGATATATTATTTAAAAATTATGTTAGAAATATTATAAATAACCTAGATAAATTGAGACAAACAAAGTAACAAATCTTGGTCTTCAATGGAGTTCTAGAGAGAAGATATTTGGAGAGGCAGGGGTTTTGATCTGGGGAATTGAATAATGAAATCTAACATAGTATTTTAATGGTTTACTAATGACAAATTATGAATGAATTAGTGTTTAATTGATGATTTATGGTGAAAATACTCCAAGAACCCATGAGTTTCTTCAATTCCTAAATTGTGCCTTTATGAAGTAGGTTTGTTAATGATGAATGTATATGAATTGAATATGGTTGAATTGCTTTGGATTATTAAAGTATATCATTACCCATGCCCTAATTGTAGTAAATTATTGGTGTGTTGGTGATTTGGAAATATGACCCTTGAAGGGCAAGTTATGATCAATTACTTGTTGAATTAGAATTGTGAATTAGATGTTGATCCACTTGAAAGGTGGAGGTGTTTATTTACTATGTATGTGGTGGTATTGAATTGATGGATATCTTCCTTGTATCTCTATATATGAAGGATCTATATATGATCAACAATTGAAGGATATGCATGTGAAATCAATGAAAGTGTATAGTCATGTTTAGAATGTAATTGTGCTATTATTGAAAGGCTATTCTCAATTATGCACTTATGAATGTTGATGATGAAATGTGAAGGGTTTTCCTATGTATTGATGTATATTGAATTGGTAGGCTTAAGGCATCATTTTCTTGTGTTGATGAATGTGACCTTGAATGTTGTATCATTAGTTGGTAGGCTTAGGCATCCTCTCTTGTATAATGAATGTGTATTGACATGATGACTATGAATCGATAGGCCTATGGCATTCCTTTCATAAACAACCAATGAATGTGTCTTGACTTAATGAACATGAATCGGTAAACCCAGTATTGATAACCCTTACTTGATGAGTCTTTGACCTATTCTAATGTTGTGTTTTAGGATCGGTAGGCTAGTGGCACCCTTCCATAAATGAATGAATGATAAACATTGAATCGGTAGACCCAAATGATGGTAGCCCTTTCATGTGTGAAATGATGACCCTTGTATCGGTAGACCCAACGATGATGGCACCCTTCTTGGAAAGTCAATGAGCTACCTTTAATGTACCTTGAATTAGTAGACTTAGTTATGGTGGCCCTTTCTTGTGTAATGTACTTTGGGTCTGTAGACCTAGTGTTGGTAGCCCTCTCAAGTAAAATGATGTTAATGTGAATGAACTCTATGGGAATGGAGGCTAAGCACCGTGTGAATATGGTAAGATGGAAACTCTCCCAATGTTAGGCTAGGGTTCCAATGAACATCTTCCTATCCCATAACTATGTGCCCACATACGATATATATTAGCCAGTGGTTTTCTTACCAAAGTTAAGATATTACGTAGTTCTTTCTACCTTAGGCAAGTAGAATACCTTTCTTCGGTGTGGGGTCATATGACACCGAATTTCATGACTTAGCTCTCATGGTCTATGTCGGTTAAACGCCTATTCCCATCATGTGAGATATGTAGTTTCTTGAGAAGTTCTATGAAGTGTGGCTAGTAGCATGGGATGCTATCCATACATGTCATGAGTAGGCTTCAAGAAGGCTATAATGAGTTCTCTAAGTCTTAATGACTAATGAATGAAAGTGCTCTACATGAAGCTAATGAAAATGTTGACTCTTATATGCTTAATTGTACTAATGCATGCTATACTTGGATTGTATTATGAGTTACTTCCTTGTAATGTCTTATGAAATGTTTATATCTCTTATGTATGAATAATGTGAAAGGATGAATGTAAGTTCACTTTTGGTATTCTTAATGTGGTACTTTAGTGTGGATAGTGGTATGGGACGCTATTCCTACATTGCACAAGGTATGGCATTGGGGTTACCTAAGGTAAAGGCTTAATGTGATGAAATGACTTGTGTGATGATATGGTTGTGTATTATGCCTCTTTTACTTATGATCATAAAGGTTTTCTCAAAAATTGGCATATGCATGACTTCCAAAGAAAAATGTCCATTTAAGCATGATTTTTGCAGGGTCATCATACTTAGTACATTTTTGTGTGCTAACCCATATTTTTCTTATTTTACTACAAGTGTAGGTTCCGGCAAGTGAGTTGCTATCCATCTAGTTCAAGGGCTTGAATTGAGATTCCTCCAAGACTTAGTGGTATGTCCTCATAGATCGAGGACAAGTACTTTTATGTTCCACTTCTTTCATGTAATAGACTATTTTTAGACTTTTCGATTGTAAAGGGCCGTGACCCTACTTATGTTTCGGATATTGTGTTTAGATGGCCATGTGAGACAATAGACTTCCGATGTGCTTCAAGTATTTTTAAATGAAGTTTTGATGATTTTAGATTTAAGAAAAAGTTTTAAATTCCGCACTATTTCTATGTATCAAATGTTATGAATGATAAGAGGCTTGTATGAGACAAGTACGCCGGTCACGTCTAGGGGTTCTCTTGGGACGTGACAAACTTGATATATCCGGAATAAATTATAATTATAATACAAAATTACAAATACAAAGGAAGGAAAATGAAATGTTGCGAATTTAGGGGATATGGTCTCTTCGATCCAAAATGAATTATAATTATAATACAAAATTACAAATACAAAGGAAGGAAAATGAAATGACACGTATTTTAATTGTTTTTTTAAACTTGATTTAAAAAAAAAATATGTGGAGGAGGCCACATAGATATAGCCAATCAATTCATAACACATAATCTATCAAATCAATAAATGACTTTTAGCACACCCATTTAGGCGTTAAACGTGAGATCTTTAACTAAGAATACAACAATCCCGTTTTACAATCTATGTTGATGTAAAATAGTGTTACTATAGAAAAATGTTATTTATCATTATCAATTAAGAGAATTTTTTGGGTTACAAATTACAGTTCGACAAAGAATTAAAAAAGAAAGAAGAAAATACACAGTGATGAAAAAATAAGATAGAATATGAGTGTTTCTAGCTATATATATATATATATATATATAGGGAAAAGGAGTAGCTTAAGGTCAAGTTCCATTATTTACTTATAGGGGAACTTATTTTTTAAAATTTATGAAAAAGGAATAGAAAAGGAGCTTTGGATCATGTTTTCGAATTTACAGAGAAACAAACTTATTTTTTTAAATTTTAAAAAATAGAGTAGAAGTGGAGCTAAGGCCTAAGGGTCTATTTTTAGAATTTACAAAGAGAGGAACTTAAATTTAATATTACGAAAAAATTGTATTATAAATCACAATAATTAACAACCTAAAATATTGTTAAAAAATATTAAAAATTTGGCCGACTCTCAAAATTTGGCATGTGATCACATAAATTAGGACAGAGATTAACATATATTATTTGAAATTTACAAAAAAAAACTATAAAAATTATATTAATTAACAATTCAAAATTATATTATAAATTTGATTAATTTTCAAAATTTCACATGTATTGCAAATCAGAATTGTGTGAGTAACATATATTATTTAAAAATTATGTAGGTAGTACTAAGAATTCAATCAACTCTCGAAATTTCATATGTACTGCATAATTGAGATTGAGTGAGTAATATATATTATTTGAAAATTACGCTAAGAGTTCCATAAATCACAATAATTAACAACTTAAAATATTTGAAAAACATATTAAAATGTGATTAACTCTCAAAATTTCACATATGCTACATAAATTGAAACAAGAGACGTTAAAAATATTATAAATTACCTAAATAAATTGAGACAAACAAAATAACAAATATTAGATCCGTACTTGCACGGGATCATTATGTCTAGTAATATAATATCGTCTAAAGAAATTCAATAAAATAGTGGCTGACTGCCTGACTCATATACATATGAAGACTGAAGTAGAAAGAAATGCCTTCAGAAAAAGTTGTTTTTCTGTCCGCATAGCTTATAATTTAGGGCTTCTACTTTTTCTAATAATAGTATACCTACTCGCGCATTGCGCGGATTTTAAAATTAATAAAAAAAACTAATAAAGTTTACTATTCACTTTGTAATGTATATTTTAAATTTTTTTTATACAAATCAATTAACTTATTTATTTGTGCATATTACAGTATCATTTTTATTAATACACAATTTAATATTATGTTTATAGTTATAATTAGCTACACTTATTGTTTTTAAATATATTTTGTTGAAATTTTAATAAAGATAATATTACTTTTTTTTTGTTTATTTTAGTTTGATTAAAAAAACAAAAACTTTATATGTTTTACATGTTTGGTCTACTATTTTTTATTCTGTTTAATTGAAATAATATTATATTCTTATTAGTAAGTTTTTAAATCTAATTTTTCACATGAAATGATTAAATGTTAAATTGTAGGCATGATATTCAAATTTTTAAATTTTGTCTTTCTATTTTTTTTTAGAACTCATATATTGATTACATGATTTTTTTTTTAAAATCATCTAATTATAGTAATATTTTATTACTAAATAATTTTTAATTTCCAAATCAATTTCGAAAAACACATTGAATCGAAAATGAATATAAAAAGGTTAATCCTATAAGATTTAGTTGTTATTGCAAGAAAAAATCATTAAAAAGAGATGCAAAATCAGTGAGGAAAAGAAGTTGTTGTATATGTATTTTTCACAATTTGCATTCAAATATAATTTGTAGTTACATTGACAGTTATATTTTTCAAATTTATTAATTTCGTTGTCTAACAGATATTCTAACAATTGACATATTTTCATTACTAAAGTATAAAGTAGCATGAATTTTTTTAAATATACTTTAGATAAAAATTGTATATCAAAAAGTTATTCATAAGTTTTTGTTCTTTCATATTCTATGAATTTTCAATCAAGAAAATAATAAATTAAAATTGAAATACATAACTAAAGATAAATAATAAATTTCATTATTCCATGATCAACAAAAACATTCATCGCGTTTCTCTCTACACAATTCATATTATTTGTCTTATCCTATGAACAACAAAAACATTCATCGTGTTTCTCTCTACACAATCTAACTATTTTGCAATAAATCTCCTACACTAATAAAGGAGTAACATATCTTACTTTGATATAACAAAATAAAATGTCATAAATCATGCTTTAAAAGAGTTAAAACACAACTATAACATAAATAAAAAATTAATTAAGGCCAAACAGGATTTTTAAAATAAATAAATAAATAAATAAATAAATATGTATTGCTAAATTTAATAGTACAACTATTGTAAAAAAGAAGAAGATAAATATAAATAGAAGAAGACTCCATCATGCATGGAGCATTTTATTGATTAAATGTGTTTGTCCGCATATGCACATTAATACATAATTAGTTAGTAAACATAAAATTTACTAAATTCTTAAAGTATGGCATAAAATTATTATTAATATATGAAATAAATAGTACCCCTCGTTCAAAATACTTGTCATATTTTATTTTTTTAGAGCCAATTCAATTAATATTCAAAGTTAAATTGAATTAGACTAAATCAATATTTTTAAAATTAAATTTTAAATACATGAAAACTATAGAAAAAATAATATACATTTAATTCTTTTCAAACAAACAAAAACGGGTCTCTCTCTTATTAATAGTAGAGTAGAATTGCGTAGTTTACATAAAGTTCATTAAAATATGTGAGTTAATAAATAAATCAATTTATAAGCAGAAATAAATTTTGAAAAGTTAATTGGCCAATTAATGGCTTATTCTTTTTTGTATAATAGTAAAATAGAAGAAGTTTATTACTTCAATCTTAGATAGAAAAAACTCAAAGTACAAAACCATAAAATACCTAATATATCTTGTGATGAGTATAAATACCTAACATATTTTGGGATGACTATAAAAATTTGATGTTTTATTTTGTATATATGTAATGACCCTGACCCGAAAAGATCATTTTTGATAATTTTGAATGGTCATTTAACTATAGTTAATTAATTTGTGGGTAATTTGTTTATTATTAATAATAATGGGCCAAGTTTGAAATATTAAAATAGGTTATTATGAATTATTACTTTTAATTAATACATAATTAATTTAGAAAAGAGAATAAAGAGGACCAGAAAGAAAATTGACCTGCGGCGTACGTTGAACGAAGAACGAGAGTGCAGATATACTCAATTCTGTGGATGGAAACTTTTGCTTGTTAATTACATAAGAAATCGATATATATATATATATTATTATTATTATTATTAAGTTCCAACTGTTCTTTTTAAAACATACAAATTTGCTATGGTTTGTTAAGAATAAATTATTATTATTATACGTTGGTATGAAAACTGATCTTCTGCAATATTGTCTGTTTTCAAATTGAGGGTAAGTATTTAATTATGGGTTACTGTTGACGAGTTATAGTGGAGAATCATAGAGTAATTATGAACAATGATTGGAGGATATTATATTATAAAATAAAGGCACCAACAACATTCTGCTATTAGTTTCACGTTAAGTATTGTTCCGTAAGTG
>JAJOOR010028937.1:0-11788 GCA_036250505.1 Solanum acaule
CCCCCTCCCCCGGCAGCCCCCTACCAGCCCACCAATAACCCCTCCCCCCCCCCCCCAAAAAAAAAATAATAATTTAAAGTTTGTTTTAAAAAAATATTTTGAATTTCAAATTTTTATTTTTTCACCCTATCTCCACCCCACCCCCTACCCGCAACCCCCCATCAGCCCCCCACCCCCTTCCCCCAAAAAAATAATTTAAGTTTGTTTTTTAAAAATTATTTTCAATTTCAAATTTTTATTTTTTCACCCCCTACCCGACGACCCCCACCCCCTACCCGTGACCCCCCCTCCAAAAGAAATTTCTACTCTGATAAAATAAAAGATATTTTCTCAAAAATATTTTTCATTCATAAATTAAACACACAAAAAGAATTTCTGAATTTTCTACTCACCAACCAAACATGAGAAAATAAGTCCAAAGTCTACTTATTTTCCTTCATCCCAAACGCACCCTTAGTGTTTTTAAAATTAACAACTGTCCGTCATTATTACACCTACTCACTCACCAATCATTTTAAATAAACAATACTGGCAATGACTTACTTTATTTTAGTAAAAGTCAAAATAATTTATTGATAACCACTAACAAGTAACATGGTGTTGGAAATTAATTAAAGTATGTTATACAACAAGATTCTTTTTTATAAATACAAAAGAGTAGTACAATATTTGATATCTTGATTCTTAAATTACATCCTCTCTACTTGATGGAAGCTTATACTGCTGTAATTTCTCTTCTTAGAACTCTTGATCAACCATATATTTCACAACTTTTTCATGATCACACTGTTGAAACGCTCGATTCTCTTCGTGTTACAGCTGAATATTTCCAACAACTTCTTGAAAAGACTAGCAATGAAAAAATCAAATATTTGGAGGAAGAAATTAGAGTTGTTGCTAGTGAGGCAGAGGATGTTGTTGAAATGAAAATTTCTAAAATCATCAAAGGCGAAAGCTGGACATTTGGAATTTTACAACACCATGATATGCTACCAGTTGTTGAAAAATTGAATACGATAAACGAACAAGTGATGGAGATTGTTTTTCATGATGTCGATCAAATTCTTGAATTAACCGGGAATTCCTTGATTGGCGCTTCTTCTATGAGTGATCAGATGATATCGCAGAGGGACTTGATGGTGATTTGGAGATAACAGATAAAAGATTGAGACATTGATACCATATCAGGTATGGGTGGCATTGGCAAAACAACACTCGCTAAAAAAGTTTATGATTATCTTCCAATCAGGTATCACTTTCACATTTTTGTTTGTGTTACAATATCTCAAGAATTTCAATATAGAAATGTATTATTAGAAGTTCTAAATTGCATTCCAAACCAAAATGCACAAGTTTATGTTAAGTTGAAAGACAATGAGTTAGCTGATCTGGTGCAAAAGAACCTAAAGGGTCCAAGATACCTTGTTGTTGTTGATGATATTTGGAGTAGGGATGTTTGGGATAGTATATCATAAATATTTCCTAATCGCAACAATGGGAGTCGAATCTTATTGACTACTAGGGAAACAGAGGTAGCGATGTATGCAAATACTAGTACCCCTCATGAGATGAACCTCTTGGATTTAGATAACGGTTGTAAGTTACTTTGTAATAAGGTGTTTGGACTAGAACACGATCATCCTATTGTGTTGGAAAAAATTGGAAAAAAAATAGCGGAAAAATGCCAAGGACTTCCCTTAATAATTTCAGTGATTGCAGGGCATCTCTCTAAAACGGCCAAGACGTTAAAAAGTTGGGAGTATGTTGCCCAAACTTTAAGTGAAATCATTGCTAGCCATCCAAATAAATGCTTAGGAGTGCTCGGTTTGAGTTACCATCACTTTCCTAATCGACTCAAACCATGCTTTCTTTCTATGGGTAATTTCCCAGAGGATTTTCAAGTTAATACTTGGAGATTGATCCAATTATGGATCGCAGAAGGTTTCATAAGGGCACCTGCTGGAAGTCGTAAAAGCTTGGAGGAAGTGGAAAAATGTTATTTGGAGGATCTTATCAGCAGGACTTGACAATGGCAAGAAAAAGGAGATTCAATAGTGAGGTTAAAGTATGCGGAATACATGATCTGCTACGTGAGTTCTGTTTCATAGAAGCTGAAATGACAAAGTTTATGCATGTTGTGAGAACTCCATTTTCACCAACACAAAAGCCTAATGTTCGTCGTTTCAGTATTCAAAAGGCATTTTTAGATGAATATGCTTATAAGCTATTACCTCTTGTTGCCATATCTATGTGCTACTTTTCTCTATTGGATCTA
The DNA here is from genome assembly GCA_036250505.1 of Solanum acaule. Taxonomy (NCBI): domain Eukaryota; kingdom Viridiplantae; phylum Streptophyta; class Magnoliopsida; order Solanales; family Solanaceae; genus Solanum; species Solanum acaule. The sequence continues at coordinate 2,276 of JAJOOR010028937.1, forward strand.
CCTTTTGAACCCCGCATTAAGCTTCTCGGGATATTGCCCATCTACCGTCATGATCCTATAATACATGGATTTTTCTCTCGTTTCAACCTTCTCAGGGTATTAGCCATCTTCAATACAAATGTCAGGTTCGAGTCATTTCCACTTGTGATTACAAAGTTATTTCATTTGAGATATCTCCAAATTCGATGTTTTGGCAATATTCACGAATCAATCTCAGAGTTTCAGAATTTGCAAACTCTAATTTGTGATGGTCATTCTTTAGATATAACTTTACATGAGAAGATATGGATGATGAAGAATTTGAGGTATATACGTTTAGGGGGAGCCAATTATTTATCAAGTCCTAGAATAGATAACAAGATGTCAACTCTAGAGGAATTATTCAGTATTTGTTACTCTAATTGTACAAATGAAGTCTTTTCTAGCATTCCCAATCTAAAGAGATTGACCATTTGTGTACCTTTGAGTGTCGGAGACAATATTCCCTCTCAGCTCATCGATATGTCCAGCTTGAGAAAACTCGAGTCAATCAAGTTTAACTGGATACTTCCTTTCAAAAACCCCATCAACATATTTGCTTTTACAACATCACTTAGGACGTTGTCTTTAACTGATTGTGCTAATTTTATTTGGAAAGACATATCATCAACTTTTATCATGTTACCAAATCTTGAAGAGCTCAAACTTAAAAGTTGTTAAGCCGAAGATGATGTATGGAGATTGAGTGATAAAGACATTTTCAAAAGCTTGAAGTTGTTGTTACTGAAATACCCAAATCTCAAGTGTTGGGAAGCTAGCAGTGATAACTTCCCAAATCTAAAACGTCTCGTTCTCAAGAATTGCAACAACCTGCAAGAAATTCCAACAGATTTTGGGGAAATTTGTACTTTACAATCGATTGAGTTACATAATTGCAGCACTTCTGCTGATGAGTCTGCCATAAATATTGTACAAGAACAAGAGGAAATGGGAAATAATATCCTTAAGGTCTACATCAGCCACGGTAATTTTTAAATGATAAATAAACCAAGAATAAGATTCCTTATTAGTTTAGGATTTGTTATCCTTTTGCATTTCTTGACCAACAAGTTTATAAATGTCAGGTACAATGGTGAACTTTCTGGTGGACAATGTATTGCAGCTATTAAGTGAAAATGTGTCGTTAATAAAAGCCGGAGATGTCGAATTCAGTAATTTATTGAAAGAAGTGCAATGTCTTAAAGAGTTCGTTGACGATGCATGGAAATACCATAGCGATAGCAAGCAATGGGATGAATTGGTGAGAGATATTCAACTAACATTATTTAAAGCGGAAGATGCAATTGATGAATTTGTGATTCAATCGAAGCTGAATCGAGAAAAGAATAAAATTGGAAGAGTTTTTGATAAAGTGAGTCATATCAGTAATGTCAGGGCTCTGGTAGCTGAGATCAAAGAGATTAAGGTGAAAAAATTTCGAGAAAACAATTAACAAGCTTTTCAGTTTTTGTGTAAATGTTGTAATTATTTTGAGTAAAAAATCGATGATGGATGAAGAAAAATAATTTAGTTATGAACATCTCAATTAGGAGTGTACAAGTAAAATCGAAAAAAAAAATCCACTTGTGGATATGTAGATATATTATTTTAAATTTGGGTTTGTCATTCTTTTAAAATATTTTATTTTGTATTTAGTTTGATCGACACCTTTAATTTATAAATATAACATAATAGAAAATATTTTGTATTCATATGAATTTGTAATTCTTTTAGGAGATTCCTAATCATTTAACGTTTTAAGTTCTAGCCTATCACACATGTAAGTAAAAATATATTTGATCTTTTTTTCAATCACTACATAATTATAAGAAAATTGAAAAATCGAAAGAACCGACTAAAACCAAAATTGAAGAAACCAACTTTATATAGATTTGATTTGGTTTATAGATTTAATAAACCGACATAATTGGTTAGTTAATTTTTAGTAAATAAATTAAGCCGAATCGAACCTATGTACACCCTTAATCTCAATGGTGCCCCTCACATTAGATTTTCGAGAAATATATATAGCAAAAATTTAAATTCATTTGATCAACGTCATTTAAAAATTATCAATATTAATAATATTTATCAGATATTCATTTTAAACTTAATGAGATGTTTTTCCATAACACATATATAGCTTATTTAAAATCATTTAACTAACACTACTTTACAAAATGAGGAAATTAAACATATGCCCTATCAAAGTAAATTAACTATATACATATATATCTTTACATTTATGCCCCTTAACTAATTAAAATAAATATTTCTTTTTCTTGTAGCTTCAGTTATTTAGCTCCTTTTTAATTCTTTTATTTTTTATTTTTCTACTTCTTCTTTTTTCTTATTATGTTTCTTTGTTCATTTAATTTTTTTAAAATTATTTATTCTTTATTTTGTTACACCATAATTTAATTTATACTCAATATTTATTTCATATACTTTTTTTCCCTTTTCCTCATTTATTTGTTTAGTTTTCTCTTCTTTCTTTTTTTTGTCATGTATTTTTGTTCATTTGTTTTTTTTATAAAATAATTTATTCTGTATTTTCTTTTTACACTATAATCTTATTCATATTCAATTTTTATTTTATATACTCATTTTCTTCTTTTTATTTTATTATTTTCTCATATAGTTTTTTATTCGTTTATTTTCTCTAAAAACAATTTCTTCTTTTATTTTTCTCCTTTTTCCCCTTTTCTCTTTTATTGGTTCCTTATATTTTTTCATTTTTATTGTATTTTCTCTTTATTTTTTAATTTCGTTATTTTATCTTACTTTCCTTTTCTTTTCCCCTTTTTTTTTATTTTTTTATTATTTCATTATTCTTTATTATTTTTCTTTTTTTATTATTTATTTTTTTGTCAAATCATAATATTTTTATTTTTTTACCACAATTTAATTTGGTCATTCTATATTCTATATTTTATTTTTTATTTTTTATTTTTCTCATTTCATTTAATTTTCTTTTCGTTTTTTTTTTTTCATTTGTTCTAGTTTGTAATGATATTGTCACAATATATCTATGTACTTTCATGGTAAATTTTGATGCATAATTCAATACTTTAGTGAGACCTCCATGATATCATCGCAACATATCTAGAAAATTTTACACAAATCTCATAGTAATAAGAGTTAATTACATCATATCTCTACTCTTTTCCAAATTATAAAAATTCCTTAAATTTGGTGGAATCCGAATACATCCCAAAACGTTCCGATACATCTATATACTATATACTGACATCTAATATGATAAAATAAGTTGTATATTTAGGTAATTTTTCCATATATCTATATACTAACATGGTATCATTGAGATTTGTTTCAGTCCGTAATGATAACACCACAATATATCTATTTACTGTCATAGTATCATTAATGTATACTTGAATCCTTCTGTGCCACCTTTATGGTATCATCATATACTAATATGGTCTCATGAAGGATTGTTTCATATAATCAGTAACAATCCTCAAATCATGTATGATATCATCATAGTATGTGAATATTCTATTGTGGTAACACTAATATCTCCTTCCTTCATTCATTCACAATACTACTCATTCATTAAAGTTTCATACATTCATTCATGTACAACCAACTCATTCCTCAAATGATATCAGCACATTATATATATAATGACATGATATTTTTGACTAATGATTTGGAGTACTTTTAGATTATCCAGTACATGGCCTTAGATAGGAGAGTGTGGAGATATTGATTAGGGTAGAAGCTTAGTAGATATATGTAGTGGAGTGTTAAAATTACTTTTTGTGGGCTCATGTTGGTTATTTGTCTATCGTTGTACTAGTTGTATTCTTATAGTTCTTGCTTTCAATTTCTATCATTATCTATTTATTGCGTCTCAGTTACTGCACTAATTTTGATGTTCTTATTCCTTACTAGCAGGCTTGCCCTGCTTATATTGTTAGCTATTATGTTTTCTTCTTCTTTATATATATCTGGATTTCTAGCACTTGAGTTGAGGCCTTTTGAAAACAATCGTTCTACACTCTACCCTCTCTTGGCAAACAAATTAACAATGATTTACCAGACTTAAACAGAAATTTAAGTGTTAAGAAAAACACCACTTTTTTCAGTTATGAATTGTCATCTTACTAAGATGAAACAATTCCACCTACCTCTATTTCCCTCTCTCCATGTATCTTAAATCCAAATAATGTAACTAAAAACATAGTATAAAGAGATGAAAATAAAGTTAATTGTCTAATTAAAAAAACTATTTACATCATAAGATCATATTGTAGTTGTATCTAGGCCTTGTTCTCTCTGGTGATAAACCTTGTTGATCCATAGACTTCCTCTTATTATTATTATTGCCTTGAGATTGTGGTAAAATTTGTTCTGTGTTTGGTTCAATTTCTTGTGATTCTTGATTTTCCTTTGTGACAATTTTCTGAGGTTTATGAAAGCTTTTGCATTTGGTTTTCATCATATGGGGTTTAAGCTTATTGACATCAGCTAGTCTTACTGGTTTCAAGATAAAATCTTCTGCTCCTTCTTCTAAGCATCTGATGAATCAATAAGAAAATTAGTACTTTTTATTGTTTATCCAATAATCTTCAAGAAAAGATGAAAAATTTTGTTGTTTGTTCTTACCTAGTTATTCTTGAAGGAACATTCTCAGATGACATAATGACTACTGGAATATTTTTCAAAGATGAAGATTCCTGTCACACACACAAAAAGAAAATGTAACACTTACCAATTAGATAATATAGAAGTATTGAAAACGGTTTGAACTTGACGTGAATTATTAGTTTCATCCTCATACTACTGACAATCTTAAAAATACTTCTCTACTTGACTAATTCAACTTAAATACCCCTGATTTGCCAGATGACATAACAAATAGTCTCAAACTCTTGTAGAAGTGTGGGACTCTTAATAAAAAGTCGAGAGAAGTGTTGAAAACATTTCTAAACTTGGCGAGAATTTAGGGTGTATTTCACTCATGTGACAAAATTGTGGTGAATCTTTATAATTTTTGTGGGGATAATGGTGTGATAGTATGACTTCGATGGTGGATTTGATCGTAGGTGGTGAAATTTGTGGTGACTATTTTAATTTTCATGGTAAAATATATAGATTTGGTAGTAATATGACGACAATGGTAGTGATTTCATGGTGGTGTTCATTGAAGAAGAAACTATTGAATGACATGGAGAATTTTAGTCAAATTTGACATGACATCTGATGTGGCAATGACATGACATTGATGTGGCGCAAGTGTGATACACCTCCCATTGTGAGAATGGTGCTACATGTCTCAGGGGTAAAAAAAAATTAGTATTTAGTAGCATAGGTCTGTAATATATCATCATATCAATTTAAACGGATAACTGACTTTTCGAGATAAGTTCGAAGGTAAGTTTTGCCTTTTCCTGAGAAAAGAACATTAAGAAAAATGAAAAGCCTCTTGTTGCGAGGAAAACGACAACATGTACTATTTGCATAATGTCACAAACAATTTGATGTTCTATACTATTTTCCAAGAAAGGAAACTATATAATGTAGAATGAAGAAAGAAATTCAAAGAGTAATATATGGAAGCAAGAGCCAAGAGTAGGAAAATATACGCTCCCGGTTATTATTTACATGTCGTCCTTATTAAAAATAAATATTTTATATTAATTGTCATTTCACAAAATCAATGCATAAATGACACTATTCTTTCTATTTTATCCTTGAAAGTATTCATTTGATCATCATAGAAAAACTAAGTAATTAATTTTTATTCATTGATCAAATTAATTAATCAAAATAAATTAATTTATATTCACTAATTGAAAACTTAATTTTGAGAGAACATTAAATAAGAGTACAATAGTAAACTTACCTAATTTTTTAAGGAACATAAAATCTAAAACAGTGATAATTAAATACGAATTGAAGGAATACTTACTAAAGTAGGTAAAAAAGAATACCTTAATTTTCTTGAGCAAATCATAGCCTGTCATTCCAGGCATACAATAGTCTGTGATAATAAGATTTACTTCCATTTGCTGCAAATTCTAGACAAGAAGAAAAAGATTAATCTTTCATGGAATCCAAGAAAAAACAAAGAAGATAAAACTTTAACATGATTCCAAAAATGAAAATTTTCTTAAAAAAATAAAATAGACTCAAATACGTCATCAAATTTTGAAAAAAATGTCATTTATGTCATCCATTAAAAATGTAGCTCATCAATGTCATTTCAATTATTTTTCTCGAATAAAAATAGCATAGATGAGTCAAACTTTTAACATATAGCATAAATGAGTCTTTTCTCAATGTCGATAACATCTTTGAGCCTTTTCCATAAAAAAAAAAAAAAAAAAAAAACCAATACAAGATAGTCATAGAAATGAATTACCTGTTTGGCATTAGGAGAAACACAAGGGGGATTGGGATTTTGGTTATGTTCTTGTAACCCCAAAAATTCTAAAGCTTTGCTTCCAGAATCCACACTAGTAACTATCACAATTCACAAATAAAAAAAAATAGTAAAAAAAAAATGTTATCTTTAAAGAGTCTCTCATCTATTGAAAAATTGATTACCTTGACAAGAAGAGATTTTAAAGAGCCTCTCAATCAGCTTCCTATCTATTAAGCTATCATCAACAGCCAAAACATGAAATTCTGACATTCCCATTAAGTAAGTTTTTTTTTTTAGAAGAATAAAGATTGAATTTTTAACTTAATTTGTTAGTGGTTGGCATTGCTTCTTTTTTGGAAATGAAATAACAAGATTTGAAAAAAAGAAAAGATTATACAAATTTAAGAAATGGGGATTGGCTACTTATATAATAAAGGATTTGAAGATGATTCTTGAAAGCTAATTTCATTTATTAAAAAGTAATTTATAGAAGGAGAAATGCATTTTACCTACACATACATTACTTACATATTTATGTGTATATGAAAGAAGGAAAAACTACCATTGAGATTTGGCAAGAAAAGTGAAGGTTCCTTTATGTTTGTTTGTTTAGTTTTTTTTTGTGTGTGTGGGGGAAAGGGGGAGGGGGGTCCGGCAAAATCCTCAAAAGAAATAAAGAAAAAACATAAAATCATCATTGAACTTTGTGGGGGGTCTATTACCCACAAAAGTGTGGGGTAATAAAACACCCACAAAAATAAAATATCTTTTTGAAAATTCAAGATAACTTTCTTTTACGTCTTTTCTCAAAGAGATACAAGTGATGCAAGCATTGATGCCTTGATTCATGGTGTGAAATCATGTGCACTAACCATATCTTTGTGCATAAAAATGGGGGCAATTTTTCTAAAGATTTGCTTCCCATGGCCTTTCTATGTCTACCTCATCTACGCATGTCAATTGTGACAAATTTCATGTGAATTTAAGATTAAAATTTCATGTAATTTTATACTTATCGACGACTATATAATTCGTTTTAGTTATTGAAATTATAATTATATATTTAATATTCACGCTTCCTTTAGTAAGCTTCTTAAAATTTAAGGTAAAAGACATTTATAGTATACATAACAATTCTAATATCTTTATTAATAGATTTTAATGATATTTCTAATATAAAATATGATTTAAGCAAAAGATAATAAATTTCGCTGAACATATAGTCAATATTACAGTAGTCCTGACTCGATTATTCATGTTCTCTATATATATTAACCTACTTGCTCCCCATTTTTAATGATATATTTCTATACAAATGTTCTCAATCTTTAAGAACATAAGTTCTTAAAAAGTTCTTTTTTTTTTAAATTTTATTCCCAATCAAATTATGCTTTGTCTTTTATTTTCAAATTGTATTTGTCTATCTTCATTATAATCTATGATCAAAATTTTATTATACTGTAACGTTATAAAGGAGACAAGACATGTGTTTTCCCTTGTTTGGGAGTATAAGTCAATTGTTTTTAGAAAAAAGAGGTGAGAAATTGTGAAATTGCCATAAAAGTGGAAGGTGCATGTGATCATAGAATCTTTCAGCAAAACTTAAATTGCATACTACTTGTCGAACTATTGACACAGCCTTTAAGAAATAGTAAATAATAGGGATAATATTACTATATTATCTTTTGACTTTATTAAATTTAATGTTTTGAAAAATGTGTTAGATGAAAAATAATATTCAATAGCAAGGATAAACTAGACACAAAATCTAAATTATCTCTTGATTTTCGAAATTAGACAAATATTATTGGACAACTATTTTTAGTATAGTGAACAACTATTGTTGAACGGAGGGAGTATTAATTAGTACTATAGTAAGATGCATGTTTGATTAAATTAAATTTGATAAGTATATTTATAACAAGTGTGATTTTCAAAAAATAAAATAAAATTAGAGAAAAATAATTTGTGTTTGACTTATCAATTTGAATTTTATTTGGTCAATATTGGAGTAGCATGTAATTTGTAGTTGACCAAACATTTTTAAAAAAATGTTTCTACTTTTCAAAAATATTTAATTTCTCCTCTAAAAGCTCGATCAAACATAATGAATACTTTTTCCAAAAAAGCACTTAACTTGCTAAAAACTAGACCAAAGAAGCAATTAAATTGCATTATTATTTGTTTTAAATATAGAGAAAAAAATCATCTTTCTAAAAATGATGAAAAATAGGTAGGCAATTTTATATGAGGCCTCTTATATGGATGTGCGAATGTATAGCTCTATATTCACATTGTTGTCCAACTTTGTAGTAATTAGATATAGAGTATAATTAAAGAGAAGACAAACATATACCAAATTGGGACCCTTGAAGATTCTATCTAATTAGCAAGTCAACCGCCAACTCAAAAAAATCATACATCAAAAAAATCATACATCAATACATCAAAAATATCTTTTAACGATAATTAATTAACGATAATAGCTTAATTGTCATTAAAATATGTTTTTAATGACATTTAGTACTCTCTATATATATCCCTAAAACCTATGGCGACACTGAATTCAATAACAATTAACTAATGCTGGTAAAAATTATTTTTATTGTAGTGCATAAAGTTATGTACCATATATATTTGACCCTTGGCTCTTAATTAATTATTCCTCGTTGCTTTTCTTAATTTTCTTTTGATCAATTAAGAGAAATTTGTATATATATTAGTGGATTTCCCAAGTAATATTTTTTATTATATATATATATATAAATTTGTACAGAAGTTAATGAGTTGCCGAAAACTCTCTCCAATACCTAAATATGTCCCTGCTTGTGAGTTGTGACCATCTTTCGATATTGATAGTTGATGCATATATTAAAGAGCAACTTTCACATATAGCAAACACAAAATTCATATTTGTATGCTATAGCAAAGTTTGTATAATTGCGCTCCATAGCAAATTATATAAATATGTATATTTCGCTATACATATACAAAAGAAATCAGTTGTATAATCTGCTTTGGTATACATATACAAAAAGATCAATTGTATAAAGTGAGAGAGGCGAGTGAGCGAGCGAGATCTGGGAGAGGGGAGAGAGGGG
>JAJOOR010028938.1:0-14104 GCA_036250505.1 Solanum acaule
TCAGAATTTAGGCCCCTCGGCGTTGTCTTTTTTACTTCTTCTTTTTCTTTATCATAAATTAACAATGGTAAATTATTTAGATTCAAAATTTTAAAAAACTTTAATAGTTACATTGTTGCCCAGTCCACCCAAATTCTTCCCCTTCTACCCATCAGAACAACCACTCCTTTCTTCTTCTTTTTCCTCTTTATAATAAACTGATCAACAATGGCGAAATATCATTTTCTTTCATTTGAATAGCATCAAAACTTTCTATTCGTTACCTTTATCTTTTTCTCATTAGTAATCATTTATCACAATTACAATAGATAATAACAAACTTTTGCCTGAAAAAACCAATTCATATTTTTTCCATCGGAATAAATGGATGTTTGCCGGAATATTGAAGATGTAGATCTACATAAAAAAAAGGAGAAGGAAAAAACAGAAGAAGAAAAAGAAGAACGGGAAAGGGTGAGAGAAAGAGAGAGGTGGAGGGGGTGGGGTGTGGTGTGCGCCTGTATAAAAAAAATTATGAAGATGCTGAATGAGAATAGTACAGGGGTGTAATTTTGGGCTAGGGAAGAAGACTACATTTTCAAAAAAAAATAATATTTTTTCATTAATTTTGGTATATAAGTTAATAAAAAAAGAAATGTTATTAATTTCAATAGCTTTACGCGCCTAAAGAGAGTACAACACACGTTTTTTGACATGTCAGCATTTTGTGTCTAATAGGAATGACTTTTGAACAAATAAAGTGTTCAATAGACACAAAAATAAGTTGAGGTGTTCAAATGAAATATGCGGACAACTTTAAGGGGCTGCATATGACTTAAGCCATAAATAAAAAAAAGCATCAACTTTCTTCTTTTTAGTTAAAGAAAAGAAATATAGAAATATGATTTATCAATATTCTTTTAATTTGATGTTTGATACTTATATCTAATTTGAAAGGTAAAAACTTTATATATACAGAGTGTGATTTCATTTTCAGATTTCAGAATATCTCACAAAATTTTGGATATTCATAAAGAGATCATGAAGACATCAAATTTTTCTTTCTCAAAGAAATCTCGAATATCTCATAAATTTTTAGGTATTTCTAAAGATTAAAATCTCAAACAAATTCTTAGGTGTTCACGAAGACAGTATAAAAACGTTACTTAATTATGAATCCCTTAAACTCTTGGAATATTCATAAAGATATCAAACTACATCACTTTTCTTGATAATCAAATATTTCAAGAAAAACAATAAATACGTCGCTAACAACGCTTAAGTCACAGGAAAATTTTAAAAGAAAAAAAGATGGCAGAGATAATTACAAATTCAATATTTTCTCAATGACCCAACAAACTCCTAACCCAAAAAAAGAAATATTTAAAAAAAGTGGGCCCAATGGGTTGTCTGTTTCATTTGTTCCACCGTTTGACGTGTCAATGTTAGCAAAGACCCATACTTCCGTATACTAATACCAACAAAACATGATGCTAATAGAAATATAGCATGCATCTGTTTTTGGCCACGGAAATTTCCTAAAATAAATTGTGATTCTTCTCAGAAAACTGATGTTAAAAAAGTCGGAGGGATAACTCGATGCACTAAACTTTCGTTAGTTAAATAGAAAGCTCAAAAAATAAGATTGTATTTAACATGTTATACTCAACTCTATCCTACATTTCTGTGAGCGACTATTTTTTACACATAAAAATAAACAAAGAGCATCTTGTACAGTAAGATGACATAGGAACAAAAAACATTTCCTAATATTTTAAACATAAAAAGCAACCTAAAGATGAAAAGTGAGAGAAGAAATGAAACAACAACAATAACAAACATCCTACATCCATCCTAGTGTAATTTCATCAGGTTAGGATATACGTAGATTTTATTAGGCGATTTTCGACAGGTCATACAGATATAAAGAAGACATATCAAATAATAATGAAAACAGAAGTGAAATTAGTAAGAAATAGTTACCATGGTAAGGTAGGATGAGAATAGGTATCATCGACATGTTGTTGCAAGCAGGTTTCATTTGGATTAAACCAAGGAGGGAATTCCATGACTTCATCAAATGGATAACATCCATAATCCTCAGCAATGTTCTTCTCATCAGGTCCAATTTCCATAGCCTTCAAGAACTTGAACCACCAAGCTGAAGTTGCCAAATTGAGTGTGTCATTCCACTCCATCTCATGTTGCTCTCCAACTGATCTGATCTCTTCCATTTCTTGGTCATCCATTGATGGATGCAACCTTGAATTCACCATTTCACCTATAGGACCAACCCCTTCTCCCACATAATGGAATTCATCTGAAGAAGATGAAAGGATTGAACTTTTATTGCTGATGCTACAATAAGGGGTTGCATCTAAATTGTTGAAATCATGGAGATTGAGATTCAATCCTAATGTTTGGTTGGGAAGTGGAAAATTCATGTTGTCTTGGAAAGGTAATTGGGAACCAAAGGATGAAACAGGACAAGAATAAGGATATTGAGGAAGACAAGGGAAGGTTGAATTGGAGAAATTTTCCATGTTGTAACATGGTAAGTTATTAGCCTTAGTGTTGGAAGCATAAATCCTGGGGTTTCTCCGGGATTTTGGCTTCCCTTGTTCTTCCCCTAAAGATTCCTGAGGCCAAGTCTGCAACGACTGTGGCTCGGTGTGAGATTGTTGTTGTTGCTGTTGTTTCATAGACGCTCTATGAAACTTATGGGCTGTGACAATCTCACGCCGAGCCTCGGCCATATTTAAAAGTCTCTCTTGATAAGGCCTACTAGTGTGGAGTCTCCTCCTCACTTGTTTCTTTTTAATCTGTGGTGGTGCTGCTGGCTGTGGTGATGACAATTGTGTATCACTACACAAAGTATCATCAAGTTTTGTTGAATTCTCTAGTGAATCATCATGGTCTTTAGGATTCAAGGGATCTTTGGTTCTTGAAGAAGTTAACTGTTTGACTAGGCTTCTAATATAGGCACCAGAGAGATGAGGCTCTTGTTTTAGTTTATCAACCTTTGCTACTTCCATAACTCCTCCTTGCTTTGGTGAAGATCTTCCCCTCATCTTTTACTCAAATGGATATTTTTTTTTCTCTTTTTTAGGATGGAAATGGAGGTCAATATAGCAAGAAAGTCGGTCTAAAGAAACATGTCATTCACTTTCTGAGGAGCCAAAGTACACACTATGCAGAGGAGAGGCAGAGGTTAGGAAGGTCTCTTGGGTGCATATAAATAGCTAGAGACAGTCTAGGGTTTTTAAATACTTTTGGAGTTTTCCCATTTTTCTACTATTCTTTTGTTACTTCGTCTTAGATGGGGTAGTTAGGAAGAGTTTCATAACAGATTTTACTCTACAAAATGACAGTTACATGTGTAAGCACCCTTCTCCTTTTTTTAATAGGACCAAGTTAAAGGAGGTATGAGACATAATCTTCCATAATAGTTGGAGGATCCACTATAACAACATCAAGTGTATCCCGATGCACAAAGCATTCCACATTAGCAGGGTCCGAGGAAGAACCGCACCACATCGGATGTGATGTAGACAACTTACCCTAATGCAAACATTAGTGGTTGCTTTCACGACTTGAACCTGTAACCTATAGGTCACACAAAGACAACTTTACCTATAAATAAATTTGAGTATTGAGTCAAATCAAGTTGAGTCGAGTTAAGCCTATCAAACTTGCTATGGTAGCAAGTTAAATTGAGTCCGAGGTGAGCCCAACCATTAGTCCATACTTTGAATCCCTCTGTTCATTTTTACTTGTTTTGGATAAATTAATCTTATTCCATAAATAACACACAAAGTTGGTGTTATGACTGGCTCAACCACATCTATCACTTAAGTTGTCAAAGTCAAATTTCAAACCTTTTGTTCTAAGCATAGTTTTCAAAAAGATATGCCAAACTAGAGAACAAATCAAATTCATCATCAAAGCCAACAATTTGACTAGTGTCCATTACACTAAGCAAATCAAGGTTAGAGAAACTCCAAGTGTGAAATAATGGACTTTCACGGGATTCATGTACATTGATGACTTCGGTGCTGCATAATAGTCTGACACTAAGGCATGTTCATGTGACCTTTTGGTTAGGCTAGAAAAGTCTCATTATATATATGCGGTGTTCAAAAAAATAAAACGACTAAAGAAACAAGAAATGTAAACACAATTGGGAGAAAAAAGAAAAACAGTCTCAAACCAACCAGACTTAGTTCAAGGGGCAAAGGTTGAGGGACTTGTGATTTAGGCCACTGGCTCAAGCCTTGTAGTATACGAAACTAAGCCTGATTTTTAAGTGGAAAAGGGTAAAAGAGTGAATCCATTATTTCCGAGTTTCAAAGGATGCAATTGGTCTTAAGGGTTGCCACCCATCCAAAAGAAAAGGCAGTCCACTAGCCTCCACCATAATTAAGGCCTGCAAAAAGACCTTCAATGCTCAGAAAATCACACATCTTATACTTATCTAACCGTTGACAAAACAATTCTCAGAATTACCTAAGAAATGGTTAAGACAGGACATATCAATCATTCAACTAGAGAAAGAATCAGGGTAGGGACGTTTGGTAAAGTGTATTAGAATAGTACTAAATAGGATGTATTAATTATGTTGGGATTAGTAATTCAGGAATGTGTTATGCTGAGATTAGATATGTTGGAATCATTTCTTATCCACTGTTTGATTTGGCGTATTGCGGGCAATTTTGTCTTTAATCATGCTTATGCATATTGCTATGACCCTTGTATTACTAATATCATGATTTGTTATGTGTTATACACTCTATGATACTAAACATAGTGTATAACTAATATTCTATCAAATAAAGAAATAAATAATACCATATCTAATCTGTATATTAGATTCTCTCATACATCCTACCAAATGATTTGCATCTCTAAACTGCTTGTCTCTTCATTTCCATAAAGCACTAGGAGTGTGGCAAAATGTTCATTTTTCTTTTTCATTTCCAACAATTAAAATTAAGGAAAATACACACATAGGTCAAGGCAGAAAAACAGAGTTGATCTACAAATTCTATACATATCTTGTACAAAATATATATGTATGTATGTAATAATCCTCAATTACAAACTAATTAAGTCATTCTATTTCATGCACAAAAGGCCAAAGATAACTTCATGACATGGCCCTGAACCTCTCAAGTCATCAATTTCATAGACCAATCACTACTGTAGTTATCAGATATATATCCACACAAAATTTATTCTAAAAAGTATTTTAAGCAGCTAAGATTTTTGTTATTTTAGTAATGTTAAATAAAAATAGAATGGTTGAAATAGAGAAGTAGTACTAAGGTGTTAAGTGAAAGAAGGTTACCTATCAAATTGAAAGGTAACTTGTAAATTAATTGTAAGACTAGCAATGCTAAATAAAAGAGTAAATGCTAGTTTCTAAAGTCCGATATATCTGCAAGATGAATGTTGTAGAGATGCTGTTACTAAAATGGATGTGTAATCATACTAGACTAGATAAACTAAAACATAACTACATCAGAAGTTACAAATAGCACATATCGAGTATAAATGAGAAAAGACCAATTTAATCAGTTTAGTCATGTCTTGTGTCAATCACCATATGGATCATTTGTAGGTGTGAAATCATGGTGAGTAAAAGTATTAAAAGATAACGAGGTACACCTAAATCGCATGGAAGAAAACGTCTTGAAATTCATGCAAACCTAGCGATGAATAGAGAGGTGAAGTCAATTAGTTGGGAATATGTTTTAGCATGTTAATATGTTTACTTTTTAAGTCTTATCTTATCTAGGTGTTTTTCAGTCGTGTCTGAAATTTCCATGCCACGAAAAGATATACTAATGAACTTTTAATACTTGTAGAACAAGATGATCAATGAGAAATCATATAGCCGACCTCAAATTACATTAGATTGAGGCTTTTATTTGTTGTGGTTGAAGACTTTTGATACTTGTTCCATTTTTCAATTGTTTGAACAAGAGGGCATTTTAGGCATACAACTTTCTGATGGTTTTGAAGCAATTTGTATGGAGGCTAGTAAGTTGGTACCATGGGACCAGGATCAAAACGTCAGCAGAAGGCCTACAGAAACTGACAGGAGAATCTCCATACTCATTTCTTTGTATAAACAATTGTATGTGAGCATAATAATAATATTTGTTTAATAAAATCCAATATTTATGTACAAATTGTTGATATGACTAGTGTCTGTTACTTAAAACAGAGAACTTGGACCTTTTGGAAAGGCTATCTATACACACACAGCCTGTTAAAGACAGAAATGTTCCATACCTCCCCCTTCCTTTTCTTTCATATATATTTCTGCTTTTCTTCCAAACAGTTTCTACTTAATTTCTAATGCTACTTGGACCTGCCAGTGGCATCATGGAGTCTTTTTCAAGATTAGAGTAACAGCAAATAGGTAAAATGGATTAGCAGAGAGTATCGAAAACAACTTATCTGCCTTCACAAGGTAGGGGTATGATTACGTACACACGAGATTCCACTTATGAAATTACTCCGTATGTTGTAGTTATAATAAAGAATCACCACTAGAAAGAGGATCATTAAATAACATAGCCCAACACTCAAAGGGTAACCAAACTATCAAAGGACTAGAATGACAAACTTGGAAACTATAGTTCAAATTCCACTAGAAACGGTGGTAGGTGAATTCTCCCATTTGCCCAAATTTTGTGTAAAGAATTACCATAAAGTTGTGTCTACGAGTGACAAAAGAGCGGGTTGGATAGAATATGGGCGGATAAAAAATGGGTTGAACAAAAACAGATAAAATATTCAATCAGACTCTATTTATCACAGATAGAAAATGGGTTAATCGATGGATAATATAATTTGATCCATTTTTTAAGAATCGAATATCCAACTCGTATCTAATGGATCGGATTGGATGGGGTTACTTGTTCTTTTTAACTATTTTACCAGCCCCAGTTGTGCTGGTGAATTGACTCAGACACCAACGTTATAAAAAAAAAAAATTAGATCCTCTAATGTCTATTCACTACCAAAGGCCTACAATTTAGAATATTACTAAATAAAATAATTTCAATTAATTGCACTTAAGGGTGTAGCTTAGTGGTCAACAATTTTGAGAATTATGAAGTTTCAAATTTAAATTCCAGTAGAGATAAAAATCCTAGGTGATTTCTTTTCATCTGTAACTTTGGTGGGTAGAGTTACCTGATACATGATGTTGGTGGGAGATGGTAGATATCCCGTGAAATTAGTTGAAATGCACGTAAGTTAACTCAATCACTGCAATTATAAAAAAAAGTAATTTCTGTCAAACTATAAGCTTCAAATTGATCAAAACTTGTCTAATTAATAATAAGTTCAATTAATCTCCAGGTTTTGGTTCACCGGTAAGAGCGTATTGATAAAAATGCTGTCTAATTAATAATAAATTCAATTAATCTTCAGACTTTGGTTCAGTGATAAAAGTGCACTTAGTATATAAATTAAACGCTCATCACGAGTTTGAATTTTATTACAAATAGAAACTTGATATTTAGGCGTGGAAAAGTAGAAGGATGGATTCATTATTCACTGAGTTTCAAACCGTGCGGATTTATAGCAAAATAAAAATAAAAATCAATCAACTATTTGGGGTTACACCCCCGACACCTTCTGTTATCTTCACGAATCACGAGTATGACACTGTAGTGTACGTAGGAATCAAATGCAGTAATCTGTCCAAGAAACTTACAAGTTCATTCCAAAAACTATGAAATTAATAAATAATAGCAAAATACTATCATACAAATATTGGGACAAAGCCATGAGATTTCACCAAAGTTTGAATTTCAGTCGGCATTTGGACAAGTGATTTTATATCGTGATTTGAAATTATGAGATGAAATCAAGACATGTGGTTTTATCGAGATGACATATCAAATTCTCTAAAAAGCTTAATTTAAAATCTTCATATCATGATTTCATATTTTTCAAATACAAAAATTAACCCACAAATTTATATATTGCATTAAAATTCCATTATTCTATATCTGTATAATTTTTTTGTGAGAATACAAAAGGAGTGATGAAATATTCACGGAATATAAACATGATGATATAGTTACAAATAATATTGATCATACTCAAATTCCATCAATAAATGTTGTATTTTCTTTAGAATAACTTTGTGATAGTGTGTTATACTTTTTACTTATTTAGTAATATTGTATAAAGAATTGATGAAGTTGTGATAGTTTCACAACTAAGGGAGTTCTTATGTTTATGAGCAAAAATACAACTCAAAAATTAAAAAATTGCATGTCCAACAAAACTTTAACTTCACCGGATATGATTTCAAATTATAATTTCATCTCACGTAACCAAAACATACCCTTAATTTAACATTCCTAATTGCAATATATCCTTGGGCCTTTTCACTCCAAAACAAGCAATTTTTACTAAACCAGCTAAAAAAGTTCAAAGTTATTTCCATTTTTGTTATTATTCGTGTGATGTTTTCTGTTCTATGATCCAAACCAGTAAAGGATAACTGTGAAAGCTGTGTTATTTGCTCAATTCACATGGAAATGTCCAATCATCACCAGGTGGAAAAAAAAGGCTCTTAATGGTATCCAACCTTTCACATAACTGTGCAAGTTAAAGCTGTCAGGCAATCAATATTAGCAAATGGCAATAATTATTCAAAAAAATACAATTATAGGAAAAGGTTAAGGTTCTATTTGGAAAGTCACCGGATAATTGAAATTGGTGTAATTACTAGGATAGTAATTATCAGCCTAGTAATTATACTAATCTGTTTGTTTGAATCAGTGTAATTACATTGTAATTACACATGTCATGTTTGGATGCTATAGTGTAATTACACATATTCTGTTTGGATGCACAATTGCAATCATAAAATTATATTAAATTTTAAAGATAAAAATTAATTATTTAAATTTATACTAGACATAATATTTTTTTATAAATACTATTAAATTAAATATTTAAGATATATATATTTTTTTGAAAATATATTAATTAATAAGCATACGTTCTTAACTAATATTATGAAAAATAACTGATTTATATTTTTTCAAATTAATGTATTTCAATTGAATTGATCATAAAAACTAAAAATATGAAATTTCTACGAACATCGTGAAATGCATGTTTGATAAAAAGATTAATATATAAATAAAATGTCATAAATTATTAAAATGTTTGATAAAAAGATCAAGTCTAATTAAAAAATGACTTGCAATGTGAATTCAATATTACTAAATAAATGAAACTGAAAATATAACATAAGTTATAAATTCAAAACAAAAAATTTAACATAATACTCTTATTGCAACTTTCAACATAGCATACATTAATATTATTTATTTTTTAGGGAAAAGGGCCTGATATACTGCTTAACTTTATCAGTTAGAGCTGATATACTCCTCATTATGAAAGTGACTCATATATGCCCCTATTGCTATACAAATGGCTCACATATACCCTTTTTCTCTAACGGAAGTGAAAATATTAATTTTAATTTAATAATTTTATTATTATTATTTTAAAAAAAATATAATCCCACATGGGTATATTTAATCCTCCTCACACATAATTTTTTTTAATTTTTTTTGTTTCAACGACTAATTTTAAGTTATTGTTTTGATGGTCAAATTTATTGATGTTTCACTAATTTTCTTGTAAACTTTATTATAGATGACCCAATTTTTTTTTCAATACAAAAACTAAATAACAATACAGTCGAAAAAAATAGTTTAAATTATAATATAGCCACAAAAAAATTAGTTTTAAAATTTTCTCTTTACACTCACGAACGAAAGAAAAAAATAAAATAAAAATAAGAAACTCAAAAAATGATAATCAAAGACATTAAAAAATAATTTATGTATAAAAAAGATTAAAATATACCTTGAAATTCGCTAGAAGGATCATATATACCCCTACATGAGTTTTTTAAAATTTAAAAGTCAAAAACATAAATTAAATTCTATTTTTTTCACTTCCGTTAAATTAAGGATATATGTGAGCTCATTTTGTAACTGTAATGGTATATGTGAGCCGTTTGTATAACGGTAAGGGTATATATGTGTCACTTTTATAACGAGAGGAATATCAGCTTCAAATGGCAAAGTTGAGGGGTATATCAGACCATTTTCCCTATTTTTAAAAAAGAAAACGTAAGTCTATAACCTTACTTATCAATAAATTCTCTTTTAATTTAAAAATTAGACTACTAATAAAATTATGCTAATGAGAAAATAAGCATGACATAAATAAATAGATAATACGAAAAAATTACATAGAATCACGTGATATAAGGTTGAAAATGAGAAGAAAATGAAATATAAAATATAAAATAAACTTTTAGAAAATTTTAGAATAATAAAAAAAAACTTAACATAATAGAAATTAAAAACTTAAAACAAGAAAATAAAAAGAAAAAATTTGAAAGTAATCAACAGGTAATTACACTAGCAATTCACAATCTCTCCCTGTGAATTGAATAGTGTAATTATCTGTAACGACTTGTTCCCGTCGTTATAGAAAAGCCAACGGGGGAAAATTTGGGGATGGAAAACTTTTTTTTTAGTATTTGGATTTTCCGAACCTTGTCCAATTTTGGACGAAATCGGAGTCATTGAGGTGTAGGAAATTCTGGTAACAATCGAGTGAATCATTTATGATTTTGAGTATATGAGTAGTTAGATAACTCGTTAAGAAATTCGTACGACTTTACGCAATTGAATTCGGGCGAGTAGAATTTTCGAAATCGATCTTAGCGTAAATGGTATTTACTAAGCGTCGTGGGTTAGAGGTGTGTTGTGAAATGAGAATTTTGAAATTCTTGAAATAACTTTTTGTCTCGAGAATGCCGCTTTGGCGCTGGGTTTTGCCGCTTTGACGGGGACGCTGTGGCGGTCCCGACGCGAATTAAAATTGTTAATAAACCCCTAAACGACCTCATTATGCACTTTTCGACTTTTTGAGCTAAGAAATGACTCCGAGGCGACTCTTACTCGTTTTTCACCATTCATGACGCTAAATGTAAGTTTTTCACTCCCCGAATCCGTCTTTTGATCCGTAGAACGTAATAGAATGGGTGAATATTGATGGGGGAGGATTTTGTTATAGATTCTATGGTGGAAACAACCATAAATTGGATAATTGGAATCATGGGTTTGACCTAGGGTTTATAGAATTGTTAATAATTCACGTAATTAATGATTGTTATTTGATTCCCATATCATATTTGATTGTTTGTAGACCAAGAACAAGCGAAACGAATCCGAAAAGGGAAGGATCAAGTTTCTTAGGGTTTCAAGTTTGTTTCGAGGTAGGTGATGATTGTGATTCTATGATTGTGAGATGTATGCCTGTTCTTGCATCCTTATGATACTTGTATATGTAAGAATGTTGCAATGTTGATCACACTTGTTGTAAATGAGATAGATAATTGATGAATGCCATGAAATCATAACTTAAATGTATGATCTTGATGATATACTTGTGATTGTGATTGTGGTTTGTGAATGAGATCAGTTGCCACGTTTCGGCATAATTAACTTGGATCGGTTGCCACGTTTCGGCATAAAATGGGATCGATTGCCACGTTTCGACATGCTAACTGTTTGGGTTTGGGTTCCATGAGAGGACCAATGATTTGACATAAAATGTGAAGTTGTTCGTTGTTCGTAAATATTGATGATATTGTATATGTTGATATGTATGCATGTGATTATAATGTTGTTTGACGTGTTTATGTTGCACTAGTGGGATAGCCGCGTGATCCTACCAGTACACTGTGGTTGTGTACTGATTCTGCACTTGCTCTTATTTTTTTGTTGAGAACATGGCATCTTCAAGCGGCTATTGACAGATCTCGCTTAGGAGATCAGTGATCGTTCGAATTCAAGGCAGTGGCGAAGCCACCCTATTATGAGGGGGGTCATCCAAACCCCTTCGGCGGGAAATTATATGATTTATATATGGTTAAAATAATTTTTTAGGTATATGTAGTAGATGTCGAACCCCATTCGGCTACTTCATGTGTCTATTTTTTAAAATTTTGAACCCTCCTTAATAAAAATTTTGGCTCCGCCACTGATTCAAGGGTGAGTCAATTCTTCTGGGCTGCCATGGATTCTATCTTGTCTAGGTACCATTTCCGGATTTAGACATTTGTTTTAGTTAGTTCATTATTATGGGGTTATATCCCTTCTTGTTTAGACTTGGATCATTGTTAGATGTTTTGGTACATTGACTTTTAGGTTCTAAGTTATTCTTCCGCATTATTAGTTATTATTGTTAGACTTTTGTTAAAGTTTATGAGAACTCTATTTTTATTTCCTTGGTGTTTGATTTAAATGCCTTAGTTTTTAGATTATTTGCTTGGTTGGGTTGTAGTAGTGGTTCTCCCACCGGAGAGTTAGTGTGGGTGTCAATCACGACGGTCTGGGTCGTGACATTACCCCCGCCAATTACACCAATTACTTGCTGACCAAGTAATTACCTGTTCAACCAAATAGGACAGACAGTGTAATTACACCAAATCCAATTACCAGAGTGGTTTTCCAAACAGTCCCCAAGTTTTCTCCCAAAAATAACTTAAAAGTTGAATTTGTGTTTGAATATGAAAACAAAGTTGAAATTTTATCAGTAAAAACTTGAAAAACTTACCAAATTTATATTTCAAACTTCAAATTCTATATTTCAAGTTTGAAATTGAAATGATATGAAAAATAATAAACCAACAATCATTTGAAATGATCTCCTAATATTATTTTGAGTTTTGGAATTAAAATCTATGGTCAAACGGTGTTTGGTATGCAAGAATTTTCTTTGAGAAAGCCATATTATTGTGCATCTTTAAAAATATTTCTTCGATTTTGCTATAGTGATGGAGGAATTGACATGACAATTTTAAGGGAAAGTGTTGTGTTGTATGTTATTCATAGTAACACAATTTTGATTGGCAAGACGTGTGGTGGATTAACAATTGGATGAAAATTTGGAGATGGACCCTAGAGTCAAATCTTGGATCAAACATGAGTGGTGGTTAGATCAACATTATTGTATGTAGCAGAATATTGACCAATCAAAATTGCGCACGTTTAATAGATGAAGGTTGTGGAGATGAGGATCCTCAGATACTATGTGTATCAGCATACTAGGAGAGATATGATTAAGAACAAAATTATGTGGGGCAAGATAAGAGTGACTTCTATGTCGACAGGATAAAAGAAGCGAGACTAAAATAATTTGTGAAGTGAAATTAATCAGGTATGCTATTATTGTTTTTGTCAGCTTAAAATGCTTGGCACCACTCCATTTCTTTAGTACAACTTCCGAAATTTTCAAGCACTCAGAACTCTTTAAATTGAAAAACTTCCAACTTTAATGTGCTACTTTTTCTAACTTTTAGCCATTACGTTAGGTATTTTATTCCATCTTCACTAGATTAACAAGAACGTCATTAACACTTTAAAACTCAAGAAATATCTACGCAAATATCTTCAAATAAAATAAAAGATATTAAGTGCTATCTTCTTATAGGGGACCAGATAGTGCAATAAAATTGGCCTAAAGTTAATACACTGCCATCTGCAGGGTACAATTTTGACACACATATAGACAATAATTTTGACATTAGACATGTAGGCAATAGTTTTGACTATTTCACCTAGTAAGATATATAAATTTTGACACTAGATATGTTCTATTTCATCAAATGCTATTACATTCGATCAATATAGTTGAATGATAATTTGTCGATCAAAGTTTAGTAAAAATCCATCTAATATCAATATAAATTAGATGATAATTTTGTCGAACAAAGCTTAATGAAAAATCATCTAGTATTTTTTTTATCTCTTGGATCGTTTTCCTATCTTCTTTCTGTTCTCTTTTGTGTCAAAAAGGGACCTTAAGTTTTATATAGGGATAAGGGTCTAAAAAATACCCCAACTTTGATCGAATTTGCTGTTGCGATACTAAACTTTCATGAGGACCTATTACCTCCCTAGACTATTTAATACCGTATTTTAAACATATATATTTGCCCACGTGGACATAAAAATAATGCAAAATTATAAATAGTAATGTGTCCACGTGGGCACATATA
>JAJOOR010028942.1:0-10990 GCA_036250505.1 Solanum acaule
CCCATCCTACCCCTTCACCTTTCTTTGTTTGTTTTATATCCTTTAATTCATCTACACCCCACTCTTTATCTCTCTTTCTTCTCCAATACACACACAGTCCTACACTCAATAAACTCACAGAGAGAAAGGAAAAAAATAATAATCAACATCCATTTTATATTTATGTCTCTCATGAAGCTATTTTCACCATAATCCAATTCCTCTACCAGAAAAAACAGTACTGTCATGGGCGTTGTTGACATGTCAAATAATCATCCTCCTTCTCATGAAACCAAAGATTTTTTCCCCTCTCCCGCACTCTCTCTGAGTCTCGTAAGTTTTAATTTCCGTTTTGTTCATAAAATCGCTCTTCAAGTTTTAATCGAATTAGCATGTGTAGCAGTAGAGTTAGAATTTTTACGAAGAGATTCATCAAAACTGATCTTATATATATAAAGTGTGATTTCAATTTTCAAATCGTTCCGTTTTTTCTAGCTCGGTCCTGAGTACATGTGTTTTCGATTTTATTTTATCCATTGATTTTTTTTGAATTTGAATTTTTGAAGGCCGGAATTTTCCGAGATGGCGGCGGAGCTGGGAGTAGTGCCGGAAATATGGAAACGACGGAGGAAGTTGATGAAGGAAGTGCGGCGGCGAGCAGAGGAGGTCGGCCGAGAGAAGAAACGTCGACGGTTGAGATTAGCAGTGAGAATTCGGAACCAATGAGATCACGCGGTTCTGATGATGATTTGGAGCATGATGATACTTGCAACGAAGATGAAGAAGATCCAAACAACAACAGTAAGAAGAAGAAAAGGAAAAAATATCACAGACACACTGTTCAACAAATCAGAGAAATGGAAGCGTAAATTTTCATACAACTCTTTTCATGACTAGTTTTAACTTCTTCTCTTCTTTTTTTTTGTCTTAATTCACCGCTAGAAAATCGCTAATTTCTAATAATATAACGCTTCATTACAATTTGTCTATAATTAGATTAACAGTCAAATACAAATTAATGAATGATCAGCTGTTAGTTGGAATTAATTGTCTTTTTAATTTTATTTTTTTAAAAGTTGTGTCTGAAAAAATAAAAGTAAGGTTTGAGAAAAAATTATTAGATCAACCTAGATGCATGCATAGGGGATTATGCAATGAATTAATGAATTAAAACATGCATGGTATAAATTAGTGATAGAGTTCTTAGTTTATTTTCTTTTGAGAACAATTTTTCTCTTAAAATTAGATATATGGATAAGCTGGAGGTGCGGAGCTTTAGTTTTACTTACATGTTGGAAATTTAATAACTTTGATTTAAATTTTCCATTTACGAAAAAATTAAGAATTTTTATATAAATGATTTAATCAGAACTTAATAAACTATAATTTTTAGAATTAAAATCGATAATTTAAAATGAATTTTATTTGACAGTTTATTCAAAGAGTCACCACATCCAGATGAGAAGCAAAGGCAGCAGCTCAGCAAACAATTAGGTCTTCATCCAAGGCAAGTCAAATTCTGGTTTCAAAATCGGCGAACCCAAATAAAGGTACTACAGTAATTCTTATTTTCTCTCTATTTTGATTTATTCGATAGTTTCCGAGAGTCAAATTAATTATTCTTTGACCGCAATTTTCTTAATGTGATTTTAAATATTCTGACTTATTAATTATATTTAAAAAAAGTATTTTGTCAAAAAAATACTGTAAAATTGTCGATAATCATTATACTATTCATAATTTTTACGATTAAAAAAAATCAAGAAGTTCTAAATATCGAACCACAAGTCTCATAAATGAAACAAAGGAAATGTGTATATACATCTATTTTCATTTTACTTGCCGCGTATAAAAAAAAATATATATATTTTACGGGACGAATAATATATAACTAGAGAGTGCATACTACAACTTTATAAAAATAAATACTGGAATAGTGAGGATCGAAGTAGTGAATCTTTATTGGATATGATTATAAATGCTCACAGACCGTACGTATACCCCAAGGACAATGTAATTTTTGTCCTAAGTCAAGTCTTGTCAGGTTTTTTATTATTAATTGTTGAAAATGTTTAAATTAATTTTTGCAGGCAATACAGGAACGCCATGAAAATTCATTGTTAAAAGCTGAAATTGAAAAGCTTCGTGAAGAAAATAAGGGATTAAGGGGAACTTCAAAGAATCCTTCTTGTCCTAATTGTGGATTTGCTAGCTCTAGCAATAATACTCCTACTCTTCCTGCTGAAGAACAACAATTGCGAATTGAAAACGCCAGACTTAGAGCTGAGGTAATTTTAACATTTAAATATTTTATGTTTGAATTTTCGATCAAAATTAAAATATTTGACTTTTTAAATTTTATCTTTCACATAAATTGAGACATATAGAGTATTTATTTAATTGACATGTTTATGTTAAATTGTGTCAATCAATTTCCACTTCATCAACAAGTTTAACGTGTTCAAGAGATCTAGCTTATTTTTAACTATAAAAAAGGGTCAAATCTATTATTTATTTATTTAAAAAGTATGTACTAAAAATTATTAACAAACCTATATATATCTCCAAAAAAAATTGCGAGGGACATGAAATTTGGCCAAGTTCTTATTTGGATTTTCGAGTGACAATGAGATTTGAATTTAATTTTTTTTGGTGTCTTTGATGCCATAATAACTTGCATGAGATAGTTACACATTTTAATAGTTCAAACATGTATGAAAATCCTTTTAATTTTCTTGCATTACTTTTCTGTTTAATTCGTTTTAAAAAGAATATTTCTTTCATTGTTTGAGAATTCTTTAATTCTGAATTTTCACGTGACATGTGTTTAAAATCATAAGATTGAAGGCTAACTTTCTGGTCAAGCCAATACCAGGCAAATTAGAACTCTTTAAATCAAAAGTTTTAATTACTTTTTTACACTTCACTTAAAGTCAAAATCAAACAAACAAATTGAATAGATGATGGTTGTAATTTTGTAAATGCAGGTTGAAAAGCTTAGGGCAGCATTGGGAAAATACCCATTAGGGACATCACCAAATAGTTCATCTTCATGTTCAGGAGGAAATGATGAAGAAAATAAAAGCGCTTTAGATTTTTACACCGGCATTTTTGGGCTTGAAAAATCAAGAATTATGCACATCGTTAATCAAGCAATGGAACAACTTACAAAGATGGCTACTAGTGGTGAACCACTATGGATTAGAAGCTTTGAAACTGGAAGAGAAATACTTAATTATGACGAATACACGAAGGAGTTTCCTCCTATAGACAAATCTGGGGACGTAAAATCTAAAAGAATGTGTATTGAAGCTTCCAGAGACACAGGAATTGTATACATGGAGCTCCCTCGACTTGTTCAGACTTTTATGGACGTAGTAAGTTATCCAATTAACCTTATTTCATGACTGCGAGTTTAATTTTTATATACTCATAGTGTCTAAAGAAAATCAAACTATCTACACGCTTTTAGTGTTGAGGCATACATCGAAACAAACAAAGAGGCCGTGTTGGTGTTTTTTATGTGTTAGCCAAGTCCAAGTAAGAAACTCCTAAAAGTGGAAATTAACAAGATTAAATATAATTTGATCATTCTGAACAAAACAATTCTTTTTGTAAATAAAGAATGGGTATAACTTATATAAACCAACAACGTAAAAGAAATTTAAACTATCAAAGTCACCTGAAAAATGTCTATGAGTAACTCCCCATAAAAAAAGCAGGATATGTAATGTTAACAATAATACATATTATCGACAAAGATGGATTTACAATTTAAATTTAGTGGGTTCAATTTTGAAGATTTTTAAGGTTGAATTCATTATAATATTAAAATTATGAATTCAGTTTTAATATTTGTTAAATTTTTAATAGTAAGTTTTTACATGTATATATATTCATACGAATAGAAAGTTATAAATTTAAATAAACCCACACATCCACCCCTATAAAAATTATTTTACACTAAGTACTATGAACAATATATTTTTTAAATTCTGATCATTATATCACCTTCTTCTAATTCTAGGGTTAGCACTTAACATATAAAATATAGATTAATAAAAGGTTTTAAATTGGGTAAACGTTTGAAACCCAAAACTTTGGTTTTGAATACAAGCTATAATATATATCTTGTTTATGTTAAATTTATTTTGTTATTGCTTCAGAATCAATGGAGAGAAATGTTCCCATCGATGATTTCAAAGGCAGCAACAGTAGACGTGATCTGCAATGGTACTGAAGGTGCTAACAGCTGGGATGGCGCAGTTCAGCTAGTAAGTAACCGTATTTTTTTTTATTATGACTATATATATGGAGTATGTGTCAAATAAAAAAATATCTTCTTAGAAATATTTGGACAAGATTCTTCATGTTACAATTTTGGGGTTGGATATCAGTCGGAACCTTGACTGAATTGGACGAATTATGATTTTATCTAAAACAATATTTCAAATTTTTTCTCTGGAATTCAAAATTTTGAATCCGCTTCTATTTAAAAAAAGAGTTTGTGGAATGAAGATAATAAAGGATTTTGTCAGTTAGTTCTTAAATGACATATTTTTTGGGGTAAAGATGTTTGCAGAGGTGCAGATGTTAACGCCAGTAGTGGGGACGAGAGAAGTGTATTTTGTGAGATATTGCAAACAAATGAGTGCAGCACAGTGGGGGATTGTGGACGTTTCTGTCGACAGAGTTGAGGGCAGCATTGATGCTTCTCTCCTCAAATGCAGAAAATTACCCTCAGGATGCATTCTACAAGAACAATCCAATGCACATTGCAAGGTCTCTTTCTTTCTAAACCCTAATTAGTTATTTTCTCCTTTCGTCCAAAAATAAATATCGTTTTAGCAAATAATATTTGTCCTGAAATAAGTATAACTTAAGAAATTCAAGACAAAAGTAATACTTATTTCTGACTACAATCTTATATTAAAAAACCTTTTTTTTTCTTTCTATAGTGTTCAATTCTCAAGAAATGCAATACTAGTAGTGTTGTAGTGTCATCGACTTTGGATCTTAAGTTGGTGATTTTCACAACTTATATATTCTCATGTTATTCCAACATGATTTTTTATTTTATTTTATGTGTCCTAATTTGATTTAGCATGAAGTATATAAAAAGAAAGATTTTTTTTTGAGTTTTGTAAATCTAAACTAACGTTAGTATAAAATATCCAAATATCTTTAAATCTTGTGGTCTTAATTCTTAAACATATCACATAAGATATTGAAATTAAATATAAAATGTGAAAATGAAAAAAAGACACATAAATTATACTAACAGATGTATTATACTTGGTGTTTGAAGTATATTCTAGATTTTCTGTACACAATGCTCTAAAGTTCTTATGGACATACTAAATTCTAAAGAATTCCTGAAAGCACTGCAGGTAATTTTCACTGAAACTTCAATATAACCATTTTGGCAGATTGGATGAACACAAAACATTAATGAAATAGCCCCCAAAAAATGAGAAAATAGTTGGGCTGTGCTATGCATAAATATAACAATAAGGACAGTGTAGAATGTAGATGCTAATATTAATTTACGGTATTTTAACATGTTATAAGGATGACTGCTATTACGATCTAGTTATTATTTTTTACACTATCAGAGTATAGAAGTTGAACGTTGTCATGTTCAGGTGACGTGGGTGGAACACTTGGAGTGCCAAAAAAGCATAGTGGATTCTCTGTACCGTGTAACTGTCAACAGCGGCCAAGCTTTTGGCGCAAGGCGTTGGATGGCTACTCTTCAGCAGCAATGTGAGCGCCTCCTCTTCTTCATGGCAACCAACATTCCTACCAAGGACACTACTGGTAATTTATCAACACACTTTTCTTTTCCACGTGAAATATTAGCTCGATTTTCATGACGAACTTTGGAAACTGTGTAAACGAATCAGGTGTTGCCACGCTTGCTGGTAGAAAAAGTATACTAACATTGGCACAAAGAATGACTTGGGGTTTCTACCGCATACTTGGAGCTTCTAGTTATAATACATGGAACAAGGTCCCTAGCAAAACTGGCCAAGAGGATATTAGGGTGACCTCTAGGAGGAACTTAACTGATCCTGGTGAACCCCAAGGCCTTATTCTCTGTGCTGTTTCTTCCATTTGGTTGCCTGTCTCTCGCGACGTCTTATTTGATTTCTTGAAAGATGAAAACCATCGCCATGAGGTTAGTAACTTCAATTAGCTCTTTAATTACATATTTAGTTCTACCATCTGAGATACCTTTGAGATTTTGACATTCTTAATGTCTTCTTATCGAAGTGGGATGCCATGTCAAATGGAGGTCCAGTGCAATCCGTTGCAAATTTAGCAAAAGGTCAAGACAAAGGAAATGCAGTCTCAATCCAAGTAAGTACCTCTCAGAGAAGACGTTTTGGTTTACCCCTCAATCCTTCTTTCTAATTGAATGGTTGGAACTGTGAATTCTATTCAGGCAGTGAAATTAAGAGAAAACAACATGTGGATCCTCCAAGATACTTGCACCAATGCTTATGAATCTGCAGTGGTCTATGCCCCAGTGGACATTGCAGGCATGCAATCTGTTATAACAGGGTGTGACTCGAGCAATATTGCTGTGTTACCTTCGGGATTCTCAATCCTCCCTGATGGCCTAGAGTCCAGGCCTTTTGTTATCACTTCTAGACCAGAGGACAGAAGTTCAGAAGGAGGATCCTTGCTAACAGTTGCTTTTCAGATTCTAACTAGCAATTCTACAACAGCAAAACTTTCTAAGGAGTCTGTTGAATCCATCAACAACCTTTTGTCGTGTACGTTGCACAAGATCAAGACAAGATTCCAATGTGACAATGGATATTAGTTCTTCTAGGTAGAGAGATGCTAATTTCATTATACAAATGATATAGTTCTCCTCCATCCTTTTCATCTGAATAGACTGATGAAAAGGATTCAGGAACAATGCGTTCTTACCCCGTTATTGTAATTCCCCTCTCATCCAGATAGTAAAGGAAACTTGTTCAAACACAAAAGTTTACAGACTATAAGGATTTTCTTCCGTCTCATGTGTAATTTTCTTTCCTTCTCTTCTTCATGCTTTATGTTCTATGTGCAGTGAATTTAAAGATTAACATTTTAACATCCCCCACCCCCTCCTTTTTTCGTAATGGCTTAGAATCAGCCAATAATAACGTACCCAATGCAATTCCACTTGTGGGGTCTAGGGAGGGTAGGATGTATGTAGACCTTACCCCTACCTTTGTGGGGTAGAGAGGCTCATCTTAGAATCAGCCAAGCTATATTAAACTGGATATAAGAAATGAATAGCACCTACAACATTTTGCCAAATAAAGCATATCGAGAAAGTACTAAAAGGTCAACAAACTATAAACAAATAACTTTTGTGCTAAATCAGGCAGTGAAGCTACAAGGTGGACAAAAAGGGACAGATTTACCCATTTTTAAACATCAATGTAATTCAAAATATGGAATACCAGGTTCGCGCTTTAAAACTGGACCCAAAACAGGATTTCTGAGGTGCATTCTTAAGGAATGGTTTATTTTCATCATTAGTGTTCAGGGCGTTCAAATAAATCTCAGGCATGTCAAGTTCTTTTGGAAAGAAGATGTTAAGTACACAGGATTAAGTTAAGCTTCATCGAATGTTTGTTGCCTCTTACATGATATATGCAGATAGTGTGTATTATGCATCCCCTTATCCAGGTTCAGAATATGAGAGTCAAATGATGATATGCCCATTGATGCAGCTTCCTCTTTCGCCTGTTGCTAAGGCATTGACGGTGAAAAGAGGAAAAAATTGACTGTGCTAGAGCAAAAACTTGATCAAACTATCCTAATCTACATAAATCAATCATTATGATAAATTGTTGCCTAGAGCATATTGCATTTAACGATCATAGACTAATCCTTCTATCCAAGAGCTGGAAAATTAATGTTTGATAGATAATTATACTCAAGTAAAACACATAGCATACCATTAATACAGTTTTCTTGGCAAAACAAAGACAATTTTTCAATGCCAATCTCTCCACCAAGAAAAAGGCAACCACCTAATCTATGAATAATATTTTCCAATTACAAGAAGAACATATGGAAGTGTTATCATAGGTTATACATCTTAGGTTTCATATGGTTCATTCTTGCAGTCAGGGAAAAATCAAAAGGAGAAAGCAACCTTCAGAAGACACATTTTCAGATAATTATCACTAACATTAGCTCTTAGTGGCATGATATGTGTTAATGACGTTGGTCAAGAAATTCATTGGTTGTACATTTTTATAGTCCCAAATCCCAATCAATACAGAAGCAAAAATGACATTGCAAGACAACAGATCGAAGTTGAACTTCCGTTATAACTAAAACTGGACTAGTACATAGCCATCAAGTTCTGAAATTCTTGCACCATCATAAAATCACTAATTTCCTCAATGATCTTGTTCACTAATCCACATGAATCAGAAGAATTATGCATTTAACTATTTGGTTAGAACTCCAATACACTGCCCGTAAAATGAAGAAGCAACATACTAAAGTTTCCCAAGTGAAGCTAATTCAAAGTTTTTGTCTTTGCAGATTAACAGTCTCTGTAGTTTAAAATCCGCAATGAACACTTCAGCTCATTAATAACTCACTACAATACGGTTCAATTCCGGGTCAGGTCTAATGAAGTCGAAATTCGGGGTTCACAGATAAAGAGGATAAAATCAGCAACAATTACAAAAGCATCAATCACAATTGAAATCTAATAAACTCATTATCATCTAAAAATCACTCAATTAAAATACATGATTATCATGAAAACACAACAGAAACCAACAGTCAAACAAAAAGAAACTGAACAGTACAAGATTATAAAGTGCCCAAAAGAAAGCTCTCACTCTAACTCGTCTGCAGAGATTCAAGCGGAAGCCCAAGTTCCTGATTCTCTTCCTCCTTAACCTTGGGCTGGTTCCTCGGAGGTACAGGTACAGCAACGAACGTCTTGGTCTTACTAATGGGCCTACTCTTTTCAAGCTGAACATAATCCCCAACTTGAAATTGGTTCAATGGGTCATGAGCTTGGTACTTCTTCTTCTTCCTAACCCTACGTTTGTACTTTGGGTGAGGAGCAAGACGAGTAACTTCAACAGAAACGGTTTTGTCGTTTGTGGAGCAGACGACTCGGCCTTGCATTGATCTCATGGCTCGAATTGGAGGCAGGAAAGCAGGTGGAGAAGGTTTTTGGGAAGTGATAGAGGAAGAGAGTTTGGAGAGGCGAGAAAGAGAAGAGGAGCCATGGAGAAAAGGGGTGGAAATGGTGAGGGATTTGAATTGGGAGAGGAGAGGAGAAGTTACAGACATTGTGGGAGGATAACACAAAAGAGATGAGGGAAAGAGGAAGGATATAGATATACCCTTCTTCTAGTTATCTTTTTTTTTTTTTTAATTGCCTTTAAAATTTAAGGTTAATTACATTTGATACCCCTATAGTATGATTCAATTTCAAATACATCCTCTATGTTATAAGATCAAACACTTGCACCCTCACATATTATGAAAATCTCATGCTTACCCCCTCTATGAGATATATTTTCTTATTTTAATAACATCATCTTCATTTTATTGGGTTTCACTTAACGTATCATTTTGAAGAAAAGTCAACTAAAAATAAATACTAGAGTGACATTAATGAATATAATTTGATAAACATAATAAAATCTTTTCCTATTTCTTGAATTTTGTGATTGATCAAATAGTGTCACGTAAATTGAGATAAGGAGTGCGGTTATTAAAACGACCAATCCAGAGATGTAGCTACATTGAGGAAAGGGGTTCCAATTGTCATATTTAAACTATTGTAGAATTCCCTTTTTGTAAGATTTTCTTTTATTTTGTTACATTTGAACTATTGAATTTTCATGGTATAAGATTTCCTTTTCTTGTTTTGTTATATTTGAACTGTTGAATTTAATTCCTATAACCAAGTTTACTTCCAAGTGTGGTGGATCTTATGACATATATGAGGTCTATTCAAGTGATGTTTATAAGCATATTGATGTAGAGAGTATGTGAGTCGATTCTCTCAGTGATCTTGCTAAGTATGTTAGAAAATAGCATTCACAGCGAAAGCATATCAGAATTATACATCTTGCATGAGTATAGACAACAATCACAAATACATATCACATACAAGGTATGCTGAAAATCAACTCAGGATTACCTCTTGAAGCGTGTGCAGATATCTTGAAGCAAATCCGACTCCAGCTCTACGGTCTTCTACAGTGATCCCAATTAATAATTGAACTACTTCAATACTTGGGTGGACAAGTATTGTATAGAATACTGAATTGTCTTTCTAGGTTAGAAGAATCCCTATTTATAGAAATGTCTTCCTAGTCCAAAAAGGAGAAGAAAGTATAAATCCTTATTCTTCAAGAAAACCCCAAAACTCACGTTTCTTTCTTGGAGGAAATATACACGTTACTTTTTCCTTCTTCTACTATAAAATAGGATTCTGAGTTCTAGTTAAATTGGGCACTGGAGGGACCACATAATTTATTATTGAGGCTTCCTATTATGGAAATAATTCCAAATAATTAATTTGAATTATTCTTACCATAATAAATTACAAATCATTCCACTAAAAATTCGTAATTGCACTCCTCTATATATATATTTCGAAATTCACCATTAAACACTTATGTAATTCCCCATGTTAAGATTCCAGATACTAATCAATAAATTAAATTACTGACGAATTTAATTCAATGATTAATTTCCTTTAGAGCAACACTTAACTTATTTCATGAGCCAGATTCATAAATCTACCGGCCGGGTTTACACATGAAAACTTATAAGTTTCTCATAAAAAGGTGTATCATCAATCTCTATACTGAGACATGGATTCCATCAACTAACTAATTATTTCACCAATACATATTATCATCATCCAATCTACCAGGCATATTGACCCATCTCAGAATCTCACCTTTTAATAAATCAAAACGATAATTAATATATACAGATCATAATCGTTATATCA
>JAJOOR010028943.1:0-11515 GCA_036250505.1 Solanum acaule
AACTAAGTAATTCTTGAATAGTGTTGAAGCATGCATTGATAATTCTTTCGTCTAGAAGTCTTTTTAACGGTGGCCAACGTTAGAACTCGCCTTGTTGCTACTTGCCGGACCAAGGAGGTAATACTATCTAATAGGCTAGTGTCGATTGGTGCGAAGTAATAACTAAGCCAAACATCGATTATGATGTCTAATATGAGGTAAAGGTAGCCGGACCAAGGTGCGGGGTGAAATTCTCTAGATGTCGGACCAAGGATTTAGAGATACCTAACTTATCACTTTGCATGTAATACACTAGAAAAGGATTACTATTATTAGGATTACTGCGTTATGAGCTTATGGGGAACACATTCCTAGTTACTTTTAATAATCTTAATATAAATAAATACTTAGTTCCAAGCTATCTTTTTATTGTTTTTATTTTACTTCAATTTAAATCCCCTCATTTTTATATAACGACTATCGAGTTAAATATTTGCTATTGATAATATTCTTCGATATTCTCTGTGGGATTGACCCCGACTCATAGTTGGGTAAATATATTGCATACGATCGTTTATATTTCTTTTCAAGAAGTATATTTGAACGTTATCATGCATTGAGACTCTTGAGTTGATTTGTTCATGTCTATATTTCCGCTTCAACCCTGTAAATTGAGTATTCTTGAGATAAGTAGTATCGTTGAGTTTTGAGTTCTTGAGTTCTAAGTATTGAATTTTTCTATATTTTTATTTAGATTCTTGAGTTGATTCGTTTATGTCTATATTTCAGCATGAACCCTATTTTGATTTAAAAAATTTAAGAATCTTTTAAAGCTAACATTTGTGTTTTAAACTGAGTTTGAGGAAGTAGGGAGGAGTTTGAGAAAGAGTACAAAGGAACTAAATATTTCCCAAATGTTTCATTCTTACATGAAAAAAGAGAATATTATTTTGAGAAAAGAGGAACTTTGATTTCTAAACGAGTTTATGAGTTGAGAGATTTTTCAAAGCAATTACCTCTT
This sequence comes from Solanum acaule, assembly GCA_036250505.1. NCBI lineage: Eukaryota > Viridiplantae > Streptophyta > Magnoliopsida > Solanales > Solanaceae > Solanum > Solanum acaule. The sequence continues at coordinate 1,001 of JAJOOR010028943.1, forward strand.
TTAAGAGGTTATTTTGAGTAATTACATCAAAATAAAGAAAGAGTATGTTTTATACATTTGAGCATAAGTAAATTATTGGGAATATTATTGAGCACCGATATGGAAATGAGTTTGGACAACTAAAAATTCTCATAAACCATGTATGCCAGCATCGGTAAAAGATCATACTTTTTAGATGAATCATTAGTACCTTCGGGCAGAGCTTAGTGGATCCACTTAGTTGAGGTGTTCTATATCCCGTCATGGTATATGACAGTTTTGACAATGTGGGCGAGATATAGCATCATCACGTAGGTCATAGTGATCGTTGTCGGTTAGAGAATCTTTCAAATAGAGTTAAAGTATATTTTTATTATATCACTTAATATGTTGAGTTCAGTGATGAGTAAGTATTTAGTAAAGTATTAATGATTTTACTCCTTTATTTCGTTACATTTAGTTGAGTATATATCTATATATATTGTAGTCCTTACATCCAGTTATTTATTATTCAACTATCTTACATACTCGAACATTCAATATATTGATGTCATTAGACATGCATTGTTTAATGATGTATATACAGGTTGTTAGAATCCTTAACCAGAGTCTGTTGAGATCACTTCATCTGCTCGTCAGCTTTTGAGTAAGACTGCCTTGCTTCCGGAGGACTCCAGTTTTATGAGTTGTTAGTGTTAGTAGCATTTTTAGTAGTTGGGATCTTGTCCCAACACTCGTCTATATATAGTAGAGGCTTCATAGATAGACAATTTTTGAGAGAGTTTTGAGATTTAATACACTGTTGATTTTGTAAAAACCTGATTTCGTCGTTAGGGAAAAGTCAATGGAGAAAGAATTAGGGCAAGAAAACTTTTTCGTAGTAACTTTAGATTTTCTAGCCTAGTCCAGATTTGGATGAAATCGGAGTCAATGAGGTCTAGGACAATCTGATAACAAATGAGAGATCTATTAATGAATTTGATTACATGAGTGGATAGTTAAGATGTTAAGGATCCCGTACGACTTTACAGAATTGAATTTGGGTGAGTAGAACTCCTGAAACTGATCTTAGCGTGAACGGGTATTTCCTGAGTGCCAGGGGATGATGGTGTGTTGTGAAATGCAGATTTTGGAATTCTTTATAAAGCTCAATAGTTCGTGCAAGCCGCCTTGGCGGGGATTTTTGTCGCTCTGGCGGGGCTGCTGCAGCGGGGTGAGGGCCGATGTGGCAGGCTCAACGCGACTTAAGCTCATTAATAAACCCCTAAATGAACTTATTATGCACTTTTTGACTTTTAGAGCTAAAGAACAAACCCCAGGCGACTCCTACTCAATTTTCACCATTCTTGAGGCTAAAGGTAAGCTTTTCACTCCCCGAATCCATTTTTCGATCCATAGAATGTAATATAATGGGTAAATATTGATAGGGAAGGGTTTTATTATAGATTCTATGGTAGAAACAACCCTAAATTGGATAATTGGGATAATGGGTTTGATCTAGGGTTCATAGAATTGTTAGTAATTAGGGTAATTAGTGATTGTTTATTGAATCCCATATTATATTGATTGTTACTAGACCACGAACAAGCGGGAAGAATCTGGAAAGGAAAGATTCAAGTGCCTTAGGGAATTCAAGATTGGATTCGAAGTAGGTGATGGTTGTGATTTCATGTTGGTGTGATATGTGTTTGTAATTGCTTCATTATAATGCATGTATGTATGCGAATGTTACATTATTGATCACCCTAATCGTAAATGAGGATAATTGAATAATTGCATGCCATGAATCACCTCTTGTTGTATGATTCTGAAACTATACATTGTGATTGTGATTGTGGTTTGTTAAATGGATCAGTTGCCACGTTCTGGCATAAACATGGGATCGATTTTCACATTCCGGCATAAACGTGGGATTGGCATCCACGTTTCGGCACACTAACTTGTATCGGGTACCACGCATCGGAATACTAACTTGGATCGGGTACCACGAACTGGTATGCTAACATTTGGTTTTGGGTTCCATGAGAGGACCATTGAATTGGGTTACATGAGAGGATCATTGAATTGTGTTGTGTATCTACTTGTGATAATTACGTTCATATCTAATGATGATTGATATTGGAAGACTGTATGTTGCTCTAAATTGATAACCAATGTGTATTATTGAGAATGTGGGATGCTACATTGATCCTGAAAAGAGTTATTATATTGTATATGTTCGGTATATGCTTGCTTTATAATGTTGTGGTTACTTTCATGTGTTTCACTTATTGGGATAGCCGTGTGATCCTACCAGTATACTGTGGTTGTGTACTGATATTGTACTTGCTCTTTCTTTGTTGAGTACAGGGCATCTTCAGGTGGTTATTGATACACCTTAGCTAAGTGACTATTGAGCGTGATCGGATTCAAGGGTGAGCCAGTTCTTTCAGGCTACCATTTATCTCTCTTGTTTAAGTCCATTCTTTTCGGACTCAGACTTTTTGTTTAAGGTGTTTGTTTAGTTTCGAGGTTGTGCCCCTTCTTCTTAGACTTGTCGTTAGTAGAGTTTTGGTACAATTACTTTCAGATTCTAAGGGTTGTTCTTCCGCATTAGCTTGGTTAGTTGTTTGTTAAAACCTTTGGAGTTTATGGGAACTCTATATAATTTATGCATTTAAACATGCTTCTGTATCTTTAAATTCCTTAGTTTTCTTAAAATTTGTTTGTTTGGGTTGTAGTAATGGTTCTCCCACCGAAGGGTTTGTGTGGGTGCCAATCACGACGGTCTGGGTCGTGACAAAGTTGGTATCAAAACCCTAGGTTCGTTGATCTCATTGTACCAAAACGAGTCTAGTAGAGTCTTGTGGAACAGTACAATGACGTCATACTTTTCTTCAAAAGGCTATAGGACTTTATGAAAAACTCACTTCTTTCTACTCCTTCGTAGTATGACTTGAATCCAATTGGTATCTGGGTGATACAAATTGGTATCTTTCCTCATTAACTCTATGGTCCGAACTAGAGCAAAAAAAGTGGTAACACCATCACTAGCAAGAGAGGATGTGTATAGACTACCGACAATTTAATAGGGTCGCCATTCGAAACAAGTATCTATGGCCTCAGATAGATGACATTTTTGACCAATTACAAGGTGCATCGATTTTCTCTAAGATTGATCAAGGTCTAGATACTCTCAGATAAAGATTGAGGCGGTTAAGAATTGGGTTCGACCAAGTTCTATGATTGAAATTAGCATTTTTGTGGGGCTCGCTAGCTACTATTGTTACTTGTGGTATGAGTTGAGTCCAATTGGTATCTCAACAAAGTGAACTAGACGTTGATGTCACGACTGAAGGAACACAAACAAAGTAAATTGGAACTGAGAAAGTTCCAATTGGTATCTGGCCCTAGGGGTTGTGTAATTGCATGGATGATTAGGAATGGTCATCCATGGAGCAAACTAACTAATAATTTGGACTTGTCTGTGAATTGTATCTTGGAAACTGTGAACGTGTGCTTCTTGTTGTCCGAATTAACTATGAATATGAAGGTTGTAATTGCTTGAATGTGACGATGTGATTATGTGCACAATAAATATGTGTCTGAACTTGATATGTGCAATATGTTAGCCTAGTTATTGAAGTTATGCAAGTTGTAAAGGTATCGTGAAACTCGTTGTCAAAAAAAGGTCCTGACTAAGTTCGAGACAAGGGTCTAGATGAGTCATAAAGTGATTCGTAAACCAAATCTCGACGTGTTCGATGCTTGACTAATGATCGTGTGATTGTTTGGGTGTATCTTGGGGATGTGCGGTTTGTGGTGTTGAATTAAGGAGAACGAGTTGGGTGTGTATTGTTGAGATTGACTCGGGGTAGATATCGACTATCTAGATAAGGGAATTATCCAAAAATTTCTTGGTAAAGCTGGGACCTTTATGGAATTTAAAAAAGAAAAGAACCCCATAAAAATTATTGACAGGTGTTCTGTTTCCGTTGAGGCCGCTGGGGGTGGATTTTTCCCGCTAGAGCGGGACATGGCGAGACAGAATCTCTGCCCTATCGCCCCTATTTTTCCTAGTCACAATTTCAAAACTCGAATTGTACCCAAACTAACCCTCGTGATCTAGTTCAGTGTTCAGCAGTTGAATATAAGTTATAATGTGTGCTAAAATTGTGGAGAACCTGGGCATATAAGGAGGAAATCAGCGAGGCCATGAAGGCCGGTGAAATGGTAATGCAGGTAGAGGAGTAGTGCAGCCAGGCAAGGAAGTTACCCGTCAAGATGACAGGGCTCAGTTATATTCTTTTCCGGGTAGGATTGAGTTTGAGGTGTGTGATGCAGTGGTCACTAGCACTACTCTTATCTGTGCCCAGATGGATATTGTTTTATTTAATTCAAGTTCTACTTATTCGTATGTGTCAGTTCAATTGTCTTGGGGATTTAATGTGGTTTGTGATATACTTGATGCCCCCATCCATGTTTCTACCCCAGTTAAAGAGTCATTCATAGTCACCCATGTATATCGTGTTGTCCTGTTGAAATTATGGATTTTCAAATTTGGGTTGATTTGGTTTTGCTGGTTATGCCTGACTTGATATAATCTTAGGCATGACTTGGTTGTCTGCCCTATTATACCGGGGTTAATTGTAATACTAAGTCGGCAACTCTAGAGATCCCCAGTAGGGAAAGATTAGAGTGGGAAGGGGTGTACAAGCCTAAGCTAGCTAAGATCATATACTCAATTCCCCGTGGGGTGCTTGTTTCTTGTTTTTTAAAGAAAAAGGAGGGTAGTATGAGGACTGGTGATTTTATCTTAATCCATAAGGGAGTGGATTAATACCAGAATAACAAGCTTATGGATAAAGAAAGTTCCATTGAGTATACTTGGGTGAAGGAAATTAAAGATTTTAGTAAGAAAGTGCATATCAAGATTGGGTTAGTCCTTTAAATTTGATGAGTATACCTGAGTTTTAGGTGTCATGTTGATGAAAAGGTTGACTTCATAGTGATAGTCAGGGCTGACTGAGTGTAATGGTAATAAGAGCTCGCGATGGATTGTGATGGGATGCAACTATATAATAAGATTGTTGGTTAAGCGAATTCTTGTATAGTAATTACGACTTGCAAGTATCTAAGGTTGTGGTTTTCTAATATTTGGTGAGTAACGTGGTTGTATGGAAAGTTTTAAGAGATGGTGGTACACCATTCGAATAGAAATTAAAGAGCTAGAGTCATAATGAAGAAAAATAGTGGGATGTAGTACAGCCTTTAGAGACAGGCAAGAGTAAGAATATTTTATTGGATTCTTAAGGCTAAAGAGATATCTTTAGAGGGGTAGATAATTTGGGTTCAGAGACGCGTGATTTCATTCGTCTTGTTGTGTCTATGGTAATAGTGTCATGGTTCCATCAGATGGGTAAAAAAAACTATCGGAAAATACTTGAGAAAGGAGTGTGTAGACATTAGCTTGAGTGTGATGACAAGTGTTTGGTTTTGTGTTTTAGTCTAGTAATGAGTACAATTGAATTGTTGGCAAAAGATATTATAAGATCAATGGAAATGCGATCGATAATAAACGGAGATCCATGATTTCATAAAAATCTTCAAGGTACAAGCTAATGTTGATAGAGAAAGGGATTGTGTTATACGGTGGAAATTACAATTCGAATTTTTCATTGTGAGTCTACATTCGTGGTGATGTATTTTGTCAAGGTATGAATTGGCAAGGTGAGATATGATTAATTGTATCCAGTATTGAGCATTTGAAAGGACTTACACCTGGGTTGAGTCGTAAGTTTACTACTAGTGATTGTTAAAGTACCTAAGGAAGGTTTCATTTAAAAGTGTTGGTTTATAATAAGGTAAATGGTCGGAGTGTTTATGATGGTTATTAGTATTGTGAGTATGATTCACTAGCTATGCTCTCGTGTGTTTTCACTTTTGTGCGTGGATCCCTAGTGGTGGATCAGAGGTACCAAATCCTGCGATGTTCCCTTGGTTGAGTGGGAAAATTGGGAAGATTTGGTTATTTTGAATGACATAATTGGTGTTGTCTTGGAGTTGTTAAAGTATTTTAGTGGTTCTAAATGTACCACCTTGCTTATGATAATTTATAAAAGAGCTACCATGTGTATTTATGGTTGTCCGGCAATCTTAATATTCCTCTAGTTGTCGAGGTCATGTATCGATTATGTGTGGCTGAATGTGGGGATCATTGGGTCCAATTCTATTGTTCTTAAGAGGTAATCTACAATTACTAAATCTAGCATTTCGATAGTGTTGTTGGAGGGGTGTATGCTTGGACATGTCCCTCGATGAGTATTTGATTTCTAAAGATCAAATTTGTTATAACTTAAGCTCATGGGAATTTATGTTGTGGGATGGAGATATTGTTAAGAACTATGATTGTTTGGGTATTATGAGTGTGTGTTGGTTGGGTCAGGTTCACTTCTATTTGTAGCGAGTATTGACTTGGAATTTTATCATGCTTAAGTGCTAAAGGATTCATCCGAATGATTATGTCAAGTCCTTGGTAACATGTTGTACAGATGTGTACGATCAAACTTTGGTGGTTATTGGAAATAGCTTTGTTGTTAGTTAAATGTACAGACAACAATAATTATCACGAGTGTTGAGATGACTTCATTGAGGCATTGTAAGGGGGGATGTGTAGGTATTCAATTGGTTGGTTTGGGGTTGGAGATGTGAAACCCTTAAGGGGTAATGAGATTCAGTAAAAAGGGCATGCGAGACAAGTAACCCCAGTAGTTCGACGATTCAGATACTACTTTACCCTTAATTCAGTCAGTCTTTCCTAGTTGATCACTCGGGGACGAGTGATGGGTAAATTGATATCTATTGTAACGACTTGATTTCGTCGTTAGGGAAAAGTCAATGGGGAAATAATTGGGGCTAGAAAACTTTTTCGTAGTAACCTAAGATTTCCTAGCCTAGTCCAGATTTGGACAAAATCGGAGTCAATAAGGTCTAGAGAAATTTGGTACCAAATGAGAGATCTATTAATGAATTTGATTACATGAGTGGATAGTTAAGACGTTAAGGATCTCGTACAATTTTATGGAATTGAATTTGGGTGAGTAGAACTCCCAAAACTGATCTTAGCGTGAACGGGTATTTCCTGAGTGTCATGGGATGATGGTGTGTTGTGAAATAGGGATTTTGGAATTCTTTAAAAAGCTCAATAGTTCGTGCAAGCCGCCTTGGCAGGAATTTTTGTCACTCTGGTGGGGCCGCTGCAGCGGGGTGAGGGCTGATGTGGCGGGCTCGACGCAACTTAAGCTTGTTAATAAACCCCTAAATGACCTTATTATGCACTTTTCAACTTTTAGAGCTAAAGAACAAACCCCAGGCGACTCCTACTCAATTTTCACCATTCTTGAGGCAAAACGTAAGCTTTTCACTCCCCGAATCTATTTTTCGATCCATAGAACGTAATAGAATGGGTAAATATTGATGGGGAAGGGTTTTGTTATAGATTCTATCGTGGAAACAACCCTAAATTGGATAATTTAGATCATGGGTTTGATCTAGGGTTCATAGAATTGTTAGTAATTAGGGTAATTAGTGATTGTTTATTGAATCCCATAATATATTGATTGTTTCTAGACCACGAACAAGCGGGAAGAATCTGGAAAGGAAAGATTCAAGTGCCTTAGGGAATTCAAGATTGGATTCGAGGTAGGTGATGGTTGTGATTTCATGTTGGTGTGATATGTGTTTGTAATTGCTTCATTATAATGCATGTATGTATGCGAATGTTACATTATTGATCACCCTAATCGTAAATGAGGATAATTGAATAATTGCATGCCATGAATCACCTCTTGTTGTATGATTCTGAAACTATACATTGTGATTGTGATTGTGGTTTGTTAAATGGATCAGTTGCCACGTTCCGGCATAAACATGGGATCGATTTCCACGTTCCGACATAACATGGGATCGGCTTCTACATTCCGGCACACTAACTTGGATCAGGTACCATGAACCGGTACGCTAATAGTTTGTGTTTGGGTTCCATGAGAGGACTATTTAATTGGCTCTTTTAGAGGACCATTGAATTGTTTTATGTATCTATTTGTGATGATTACGTTCATATCTAATGATGATTGATATTGGAAGACTGTATGTTGCTCTAAATTGATAACCAATGTGTATTATTGAGAATGTGGGATGATACATTGATCCTGAAAATAGGACTAATCTTGTATATGTTAGGTGTATGCCTGTTTTGTAATGTTGTGGTTACTTGCATGTGTTTTGCTTATTAGGATAGCCACGTGATCCTACCAGTACACTATGGTTGTGTACTAATATTGCACTTGCTCTTTCTTTGTTGAGTACAGGGCATCTTTAGGTGTCTATTGATAGACCTCAGTTAAGTGACTATTGAGCGTGACCGGATTCAAAGGTGAGCCAGTTCTTTCAGGCTGCCATGAATCTCTCTTGTTTATGTCTATTCTTTTCGGACTCAGACTATTTATTTAAGGTGTTTGTTTAGTTTCGGTGTTGTGCTCCTTGTTCTTAGACTTGTCGTTAGTACAGTTTTGGTACAATGACTTTCAGGTTTTAGGGGTTGTTCTTCCGCAGTAGTTTGGTTAGATATTTGTTAAAACATTTGGAGTTTATGGGAACTCTAAATAATTTCTGCATTTAAACCTGCTTCTGTATCTTTAAATGACTTAGTTTTCTTAAAATTTATTTGTTTGGGTTGTAGTAATGGTTCTCCCACCGGAGGGTTTGTGTGGCTGCCAATCATGATGGTCTGGGTCGTGACAAATTTACTATTTCTTTCGGTTTGATGTTTATGTATGCTCGAGTTAGTCTTCCTCTTGTAGTCATCCAGGATGAGGGTTTGCTTGGGGACCAACAATGGTTTTCAAGTACCGACCACGTCGAGGGTGTAGGCTCGGGTCGTGACAAATGTGGTATGAGAGCCCAGAGTTCAAAAGTCATTGGGTGTCTTCGAAGCCATGTCAGTAGATTTTTTTTATGGTTGTGAGCACCCCACTTTTATAAATGAGGGACTAGAGATATTTAAAAAAAGTTTTCCTTCTTTCATATTATAAATGGTGCACTAGAACTGTGTCATAAGGAACTTATTCAAACTCATGCGTTTCTCAGATCCATTCAACTACCCCTTCTACTCACGTAGTTGAAATGCAAAGGCCAGATCATCATTGATGAGTTAATCTAAACAATGGTTTTAAGAATGTCAAATGAATGTACAGGGGCTTGAGAAAGGCATGTGAGTGAGTTTTATTGGATTCAAAAGAATTCCCTCTTATTCAAGTTAATCATGCGTTCGAGCTAAGAATGAGAGGTACCCCCAGACTCTCTTCTCTCATCCTTATTCAGGTGAGACCCTTACGAGGGAAGTATTTTTTAGAATGATTGGATAGTATCTTCACCCGAAAGATAGTATGAGTTGCGATGTTATGAGACAGTAGTAGTAGAAGTGCCAGAGTTAGAAGTATGCATTTAGAACTGTGGTTACCTTAGAAATGGAGATAGTTATGAGTAGAGTATGTAAGTTGTAGCCATGTACCTAGTAAGTCATTAATGATGACTTTTCCCTTATGTGTGGGCTAAGTAGTGGTAATTTTATGTTGATTGCATGATAAAAGGTTGAGAAATTGTTACTAGTCAAAATGAGATGGAGAATACTTTAACTAGAGAGGAGTTACTGTTGATGTAACATTGTGTTAGTGAATGCCAAGTATAGGTGTAGAATAAAATAGCAGAGTATTCATTAGGTGATAGATCTAAGCTAGGCTTATGAATTTTTTTGGAGGAGTCATGAGGTCAGTGAGATACCGTGAGTTTACGGTATTTCTAACACATTTCACTTACAAGTTGTGTGTGTCTAAGGCCTTTTTGTATTGGTTTTTATGTGTTTTTATCATATTTGCAGGAAAGAGGTTCAGGCACGGAAGAATAGAGACAGCTGAAAGAAATGCAGAAAAGGGCATTCACGAAGGTGATCTACGGACCGTAAGTCCATTGACGGCCTATTGACGGTCCGTAGGTGATGGTCGTAGATTAGCAGGCAACGTATGAAAGACAAATCAGGGAAATCTGACCAAGTGTGGAACCATGGTGTCCATTGACGGTCCGTAGATTGATCTACGGACCGTACTGTTGATCCATAGATTGATACTGCAAGGGTTCTAGTACCTAATTTCTGAAGATTCTAAGTGTGGAGCTACGGAGGGGATTGACGGACCGTAGATCAATCTACGGTCCGTCCTGCAAGTCCGTCGTTTGCTTCAGAGAAGCTGATTTTTGGAAGCTGAAATATTTTCTAAGTCCTGGCTAATGGAAGGGACTTACGGACCGTAGATCCATCGACGGTCCGTAAGTCAGTCTCGTGGAATGAAGACGCGTGCCTGAACAAACTTTCCTTAATTTGTTTCCCTTTTTAATTTAGAATTTTTTTTCTATAAATAGGGCATGTAAACCTCGTTTTTGGGGGTTAGACATTATTATTCTAGTTTTACTTTGTGACTTTGGAGATTAATTTGCAACCCTAGC
>JAJOOR010028944.1:0-15766 GCA_036250505.1 Solanum acaule
AAGATTGAGAAAGACAAAGAAGAATGCAAGCCAAGCAGATATGTCTTTGGTAAAAGAGCATGAAAGAATTTCCTATTATGAACTTGAACAGGCAACTGAAGGATTCAATGAAAGCAACTTGCTTGGTAGTGGGGGTTTCAGCGCGGTCTACAAAGGGATACTGAAGGATGGTACTCTTTTGGCAGCGAAGGTATTCAATGTACAATTGGAGGGTGCATTCAAAAGTTTTGACGCGGAATGTGAGATACTCCGGAACCTTCGCCACAAAAATCTAACCAAAGTCATCACCAGATGCTCCAACCTTGATTTCAAAGCCCTAGTGCTGGAATACATGCCCAATGGGACACTCAATAAATGGTTATACTCCCACAACTTGTTCTTGAATTTATTGCAGAGATTAGATATAATGATCGATGTTGCATCAGCAATGGAGTATCTCCACAATGGCTATTCAACACCTGTGGTGCATTGTGACTTGAAGCCAAGCAATGTCTTGCTAGATCAAGATATGGTTGGCCATGTCTCTGATTTTGGCATTGCAAAATTGCTAGGTGCAGGGGAGGCTTCTTTTGTTCAAACAAGGACAATTGCAACCATTGGATATATCGCTCCAGGTATATAATCAAAATGCTTTAGAGTTCTCTCATATCATTTAAATACTCAAAATAATTCTTGCCCCTAGATGTATATCAATACTCTCAAGGAAATTTTTATGATAATTTTCTATCATGTGCAGAGTATGGACAAGATGGAATAGTATCCACGAGTTGTGATGTTTATAGTTTTGTGTCACGGACTTAGAGTGTTGGCTAAAGCTCCGTGCGGCCCTTGACAATTTACTCACTACTCTTTCAAGATCTTGTAAATTCAAGGAAGCCTTTAAGATTTGGATCGCTAAGAGAATGCTTGAGGAAAGACTTAGAAAGAACAAAGAGAGTTTTGGAAGAAGGCTTTTGTATATTACTTGGAAGGCTTTACAACTTTGCTTGCTTGGATGGTTGGATGGATGCCTTGCAAATGAATGGCACCACCTATTTATACTAACTCCTAGGGACTAAAGTGCAAATAAAAATTATTTACAAGTCCCTAAACTTATTTACACAAAAGCCCCTCTCTAGAATTCTCTACACGAGAATTCTAAGGCTTTCTTGGAAAATATCTACTTTATTCTAGAGAATTCCTCAGAATTCTCTAGCCTTTTAAAGGGTTCTAGAGTTCTCCGCAAACCTCTCCATAACTCTAGACCCTTCCGCCCCTATTCGGACGCAACATTCGACTGCGAAGTGGCGGGACGTGACATTTGGCATCCTAATGATGGAGACGTTCATAAGAAGAAGACCAAGTGATGAAATATTTACAGGAGAATGAGCATACAACGTTGGGTTAGTGATTCCTTTCCAAGTGGAATTCATAAGGTGGTGGATTCAAATTTGGTAACGCCAGGGGAAGAACAGACCGACTTAAAGATGCAATGTTTGGTATCTATCATGGAATTAGCTTTGAGATGCACTTTAGTGAAACCTGATGCAAGAATTAGCATGAAAGATGCTCTTTCGACACTTAAAAAGATTAGGCTCCAACTTGTCATTAGTTGCTACTAGTTGGAATATAATTGTAGTATAGCTTTTTGTATGTTGCTTGATTTCATATGTTGGTCGTGTTAAGGTTAATTCAACACAAGTACTTTAGTTTTTTCAATGAGAATATTAGCAACTATTGAAGACCACTTCAATCACCTCAGAAGACATGATTGAAAAACTTATTTTTGTTTGAACAAGAAGTTAAAGGAAGAAATAAAAGTTGGAATAAACTAAAACTGCTTTCAGGAGTCTTCCATTATAAAAAGGAAAGTGAAAAGGAACAATAATATCCCCTTTTATGCAAAAAAGCAATGCAATCTTGAAAGCAAAAGATTCACTTTCCAATATTTTGCAGTTATCATATTGTTGAGTCTTAAGACCAAAGGCAGATTTCACACAGCAAGGTATAATGGTTAGTTGCCCCCACACAACAACTAATTAATAGATTTATTGACTTAACAACTTAGGAAGACTTGTATTTTCTATTCCATCACAGATAAGTAAAGTTGAGTCATTGTGTTCACTCACAATTTTCAATCCTCAGTCTCATTTTTGCTCTTTTCAATTTGGACAATTTACTAATTTTTTTGTCTGTTATAAAAAAAAAAATTAACATCTTCTTTATACGGAAACTAGTTAGCTTTTACATACCAATTCATGTAAATTATAGCAAAAGATAGGGGCAAAATGGAAGAAAAAGATCTCTCTCAATCTCAATATAAATATAGCAGATACAAGGAATTATATTTTAGTCACGTTAGTAGGTTACTTTTAGGTCCAATGTTTTCGGACGGTCTTTTGGTAAAATAGAGAATTTGCAAGGATTTCTATTTTTAATTTAATTTTATGTAATTGGACCAAGATGAGATTAAATGAAGTGATATGGATTCTTATGTCTAACGTCAGTTTGTTTGGGATTGAGGCTGTTGGAATGTATGAGTCAACTAGTTACGATAGGACCAGGTCCTTAACACAATTAAGATAAACAGAAGAAAACACTGAAGTAAAGATAGCACACGCAACTTTACGTGGAAACCTCCTTGTTCAAGGGAGTAAAACCACGGCCTATCTCACAGAATTTTTAAACTGTTTTTACTAATCTTCTCAAGCAAAAGTAAAACACAGTTTACAACACACACGAGATTAACCTCCTAATTTCTATTCTGAATAATACACTATCACTCAATGAGCCAAAGCAATGCCTGCATTGCCCACTATACTAGTCCAACTGATTATTATAGACTTTTAACGAGACACAAAGTTGCTCTCAACTAATTAAGCTCTTACAGTGATTCACTCAAGGTTTGAAACGTTTCTAACACATGTGAAATGAATTCTACAATGTAAGAACAAATACAAGCAATCAAAATAATGGCTGGTTCAGGAAACAATTTATCAGTCTATGAGGCCCCTTGTTTTTGTTGAAGCTTGAATATACTCTCTTTGAATGAATGAATCATTTGTTGTTTGTCATGTTGACTATATCAACCATAAAGAGTTATTGACCGTTGGACAAAACAACCTTGTCCATTCTGATTAGTGTGGTACACTGACGACCTACAACCTCTGATGCGACAACTTTCCAACTGTATAGCACACAGACCTGGGTGAGCATACTCTGCAGAGGACCGGATCCCTGCATTTGTGAGGAGATCATCAAAACATCTGGGAACAGTAAGACTTATCATTTTCCCCCTTTTTGATGATGACAAACAAACTTCATGCTACCTCACATAAGTTTAACAATCATTCAAAATTCATTAGTTCCCCCTATCAGTAATATTCCCCCTATCAATAGTATTCCCATTCATATCCCCTCTTCTCTCTTCCACTAGACTCTAACTTCACAGCAGTTTCACAATCAAATTCCCCCTTTTGACATCATTGAAAAGGAGTAGCAGTAAACATACCCAGGTTGCATGCAAAACGTTAGGAATTCAGGGCCATGGGGCACACAGTACATGCACAAGTAATCAAAAATAGAGAAGATAAAAGCATATGAGACAAGGCAAAAAAGACAATATCATTAGATCACTGAGCTGACCACAGAAGTCAGCCAAACAGTACACGTTGCCACTAGAGTTAGATAGAAAGACAGGATGACAGGGAGACATGACACATTTAAGACGGAGGGGGAAGGGGAGTGAAGGTCTTCATCAGCAAAGTCATGCGCTCATTTGCATCGACATAGTTACTGAGCACATATGTTGCTCGTGTTTTTCATATTAATAATATATAAAAACAATATACATATTTAGTTTTGAAAATAAAAGTAGAAAAAGTCTGCAACTTCTTAGAATATATTTTTTGAAGAATTAACATAAATAGTTTTACATCCAATTAACTGAACTATAAAAAAATGATGAGTAAATAATATATGTATAATTCATTTGTAATATGTATATGATCATGTGTAATCAATATAATATATAATCTATATATGTATGTTGCTTAATTTAAATGAAGATCCCTACATGATGCCCTGGAGACGTATAATTTGTGATATCCAACTACTATATGTTAGAGAAGTAAACTTTTAATTTGGTAGTTCCCACTTTTATCATAAATCTAGTTTTTGGAAACGTGCCTTGCACGTTTGTCCCTTGTATTACTACAAGATTTCTATATACTTAAAATAATGAATTTCAGATTAGATGTTCTTGATGTGATGACTTTCAGATTTTGGAATGACATATAGTAGACTTTAATGGATTTGTGTTTCTTACACTAATAAGATTTAAGTTTCCGCATTATGGTTAGTATTTTATAAGTTGAATGATAAATATAAGTTGGGGTTGAATTCATTGGTTCACCCACCTAGGAGGTTAAGTGTGGGTGCCACTCATGACTCGGTTTGGGTCGTGACACATACACTTAATGAATCATTCAAATTCTACTAATCTATCAATCAATATAAAACTGAAAATAAGCACGCTGATGTGGCATAGCTCATTGGCTAGTATTATTTATCTATTTTCTCAGAATTTTGAGTTTTTTTCCTTTCATTTTCTGTTAAAAAATTCCTATAAAAAAATACTCTATTTCCTTATTATTAGCATTTATTTAAAATAACTTTTCCTTTCAAATGTAACAGTTAAGTAAAATTACTCCCTTTCCTTATTAATAACACGTAATTTCTCCATTTAAATCATTGTTAAATAGTATTGGAATTAAGACATTGATTCATTAACTCCATACAAATGGCAGTAACGTTAATTTGCTATTATATTACAAAATAAATAGATTTAATTATATATTTAAAATTAAATTACCAATAACACTAACGTTAGCATTAATTACGATAGTTCAATTTTTTTATACTTGCAACATTAATGATTATATTTAATTTCTAATAGCTATTTAAATTGTCACGATCCAAAATCACAAGTCGTGATGGCACCTATGTGCTCAACCGATAGGTAAGCCAACCCAACAGTTTTATCAATTCAATTCAATAATAATAATGGGAAAGCTAAGCGACAAGTAGAATATCCCAACTACTAAGTCTTTCATAAGTATTAAATGCGGAAACTAAAATACCACCTAAGATTTAGTGTCAGAAGTACAAGAGCTTCTAAAAGACGATACAAGTCTGAAATTTTATGACAGGTCTAGATATAAGAAATATCCTATCGCAATACCAAAACAACCTAATAAATAGAGGTAGATGAAGATGTGGGTCGCAGAATATCCAAGAAGCTCACCACAACTCCGACTCAAGCTCCAAAAAATGCTCTCAAATTCAATCTTAATCTGCACCATAAAAGAGTGCAGCAAGTGTAGTATGAGTATGAAATCACGTGTACCCAGTATATCTCATAGACTGATAACAAAGAAGTAGTGACGGGAGTTCATATAAGAAAATCAGTTCTTTACTTATACAAGTCTATATTATACTTACCAGTCAACTTTCATCAAATAGAGGTAATCAAATATCAAGTACTTTCCAACCACCAATAAAACACATAATCATCAAGAATGAAGGATATCATGAGATGCAATGCAATATGACACCATGAAATGATATGCCTCAGATACCAAGTACTCTCTCAACCGTATATACATGATACTCCTCGAAAATACATCGAGAGTTCATGAACCATGTGGGACTTGCGAGGTCCATATACCGACACGGATGATCTCCACATGTCTATGCGGACGATCTCAACGCACTATCATAAAATCAAACAATTTCCGCACAGACAATCTCCACGTGCCCAAATTATAATCTTAATATCTCACCATCCCCAGCACGGACGATCTCCATGTGCCCAACTTATACCCAATCTCATGTCAAAGCATGTGCACAATATGATATCAATGAAAGGGTATGATGATGCATCTCAATCAATCAAATATCAACATAATATATAACCACCTCAATTATCACAAATATACGAATTCAATAAAGAACACAATCACACGTAATAAATCAAGTAAATAATATATCAGCTAATGCCCATATGCTTTGACATCCTCGAATTACAATCCGCATTCTATAGTGAAATAACTTTCCCTTTATAACACTGGTACTCATACCAATGCCCGTCACACCATTGGTACGAGACCCCCATATTTCGCCCTTACCCATGATCTATTCCATTTCTAATCTTTAATTAGAAAAAACATCCTTCAATGAAGTCTGAAAGTCTTAACATACCTTAAATGCCGAACACGTGGCACGAATCTTCAAAATTTTTCCTTCCCTTTTCGCAAAGCTTCAAAATGTTCCCAATCTATCAAATATGTAATATCCGTAAGCACGCGAGTTCATAGACACTCAAATTATTATATGTCTATCCTAGACCCCAAAACTCACTCATATCTCTAATCAAGCTCCTAATCTTGATATAATTTATATGTCAAGAATCCTATTTGCTAAATTTCAAGCCTAGTGTTAAGCCTCAATCTCTCCAAGTATCTCAAATTCAATGCTAATCATATATTATATACCTACTAATTAATTACCTATCACAATATATCAAAAACTAAATTTATAATGTGATAATAATAAAAAAAAAATAAGCCAATTTTGAACCATTTACGAAAACTAAACTTGCAGAACCTCAAATTTTCTAGGCGTCCCCTATATCCCTGCATACAACTACTAGATCCAAAAAAACTATCACTAATGGCAATCATTAGGAAATCACTGGCAATTAATGTAAAACAGAAACCTAGTCAACAATAAGTAACTAACAAAAATGCAAAAACCCACCCACTAAACCGTAATGATCCTTCATCAATACTCCCTTTGTTCCTAATTACTTGTCCACTTTTTCTTTTATAGTTGTCCCTAAATACTTGTCCATTTTGACAAATCAAGAAATAAAATTATTTTTTACCTATTTTACCTTCAATTAAATGACTAATTACTTTGAAAAATGTAGAACTTTTCATCCACTTCATAATTAATACTCCCTCCGTCCCATTTTATATGCCATCCCTTTCTAAAAATAGTTGGACCACAATATATGTCATTTTATAAAATTTATGCATAAATTACCATTTTTTGCCCATTATACCCTTGATAAATTAATTAATTAATCTTGCAAATGTATTTACTTTGACTAACCTGAGAAAGCTACAAATAATTAATTTCATTGGGAGAGTACTTCATTCATTAATTAACTACTTTCTTTATTCACTACTTATTCTATAAAATCTGATTTTGAAAAAAAATTATGAACACAGAAGATAAAATGGAGGTTACAACTACATGAATCATCGCTAATGTAGTTAAACGGGAATTAATGAAATATGAAATTAAAAAATAACAGAAATTTCAACAAACCAATATTTGTATTTGACTCTTCCGATAATATATCTTCTTTTGATGCAGTATGCAGCCCTTGTACTGTAAAAATGAATTAAGTATAAAAATATAAATAAAATAATTAAAATACAAACCAAAATTTTAAACAAAACAACAAACCAATATTTATATTCAAATCTTCTTCGATATGCGCCTCGGTGTTTAAATAAAAAAACAAATGATTTGTCGAACCAGAACTAAAATTCATTTGTCGTCTAATTTCATTATCAATAACATCAGATTCAGCAGGAAAATTTAGATCAATTTGAAGTAATGGAATTTGAATATTTTGTGATGTTGTCATGTTTGCTTTAAGAATTTATATATAAAAATATAAAAAAACATTTTACACAAAATATATAGGAAAATTGTGGTGGGAAAAACTTGATTTTAAATTTTTTTTGGATCAATTGGTGTAAAAAATTGGCTCCAAAAAATAAACTCTAAAATTTAAATAGTCATCCAAATGTATTTATATTTTTGAAAGCTAACATATTCATCATTTATTTCAATGTTGTCTTAAGCAAACATTAAATAAGGACATAAGGGTAAAATTACCTCATTTCTTAATGCAAGTGCAAATGAAAAAGGTGACATATAATATGAGACGGAGGGAGTAATAAAATGGTAAACTTACTATGTCATTAATTATTTTCTTAATATGTGTGTCAAATCAAAAGTAGACAAGTAATTAGGGACAGAGAGAGTGTACAAAATAAAAATTCAATTCTTTCCTTATACCCCCACACATAGCAATTATCGGTTGTCATCTATCTATCAATTTACATTTTAAACCAAACTTAGCACTTTGGATGAAATTTTTACCTGAAGACTTGCGGCTGTTCTGGTTTCGTACAGGTAAGTGTTTTCTTTTCCCCTAATTTATTTCCTCTAAAATAATTATGAACCAAATTTGCTGAATTTCACTAATTTAATTTAATTATATGGGTCAAGTGATGAAGAGAATTAAATAAGTCATGGACTTGGCCTATTAACTATTCAACTATATTAATTATTTAATAAATATTCATTAACTAAATACTCGTAGCTACGAATATCTCAAAATTTCCATTTAAAATTTATGGGAAGAGTCAAAATAGTTCTAGTTCTCAAAACGACCTAGCGGGTCGTTACATAAACTCTTTTAATCCTCAATATTTTCCTAAGCACATTGTCCCTACAACTAATTAACTTCCTTCTACTTATTGTTTTACTTTGAGAAATGAGAGGTTATTCCTTAAGGCTTAAATAATAACTTTCCTATTCTCTATGATTTCTCTTCCTTTTTTTTAGGGTACCTCTAACTATATATGTCAAAATTGTGGTGTGATATTCGGTTGAAATTATATATTTATATTATGTTATTACTTTATATTCTATACATAATTGTATTGTTACATCGTTTTTTTTTTTTTTTAGTATTTTGAGCTTATTATGAATTTTATGTGCGCAGAAAATGTATCGAATGAACATGATCGAAAAAGAGGTAAATTTAGCTCCTTTTGAAGCAAGGAACGAAGATTGAAGGATGACTAGGTCCTCACCTTGCGAGAGACACATATGAAGAAAAAAAAAAAAGATTTTAAAGTTGATTGGCCTCACCATTTGTATGCATACATGAAGATTTCATCCATTAATCCATTATATCTTGGCTAAATTTGTAATAAGATCATATCATATTCCTATTTATTTAATTTGTCACTTTTTTGAATATTTTTCTCTGTTTTTAATATCATTCCTTTTTAAAGTAAAGTGATAAGAATTTGATCAAAACTTAATTTTTTTTATATTTATATATCTTAATCATATTGATAAATAATACATGAGTAAATTTTTTATTTATAATTCTTTTTATATAATTTTTGAATACCTAAATTTTAATTTTAAAATATCAAATTAATCTAATATTAGTTAACTTTGAAAAATAAGCAAATTGACTCTCGATAAGTGACAACTATTTCGAAAGGAAGAAATTAAATTCAAAAATTAAGTTCTAATTACAACTCCAAAATAAATAGGGAAAAAAAACCACTGTTGCAAAAAAATAGAGTTTATCATTGATCCATAATAAATAAACTTAGAGAAAGACATTGTTAGTTAACTTAATTTTAGCCATAGGATAATAACTAAGAAAAAACGTTATAATCAAAAGAATATGTAGTAGATACCTTTTAACTCTCCAGTTGAAGAGGAGCAATCCCATTGAATTATAATGTTTCTACTTATATTTCTTTTTTCCTTTATATGTTTAGTTTCGTTTCTTTTTATTATTTTATTATTAATGAAAGAAATTTTTGGAAAACAAATATTTTGTATATCTAATGAAAGAAACAAACCTACCACTATTAAAATCACATATACAATTCGTATTTAAAAATAAAAATCTTTTTATATATTTTCATTTTTAAAGAAGATATAATAATAAAAAGAATACCGTTCATCTAACTCTAATTTTTATAACAAAATTATATGATAAGGATTTCATGAATATTTATAATTGTTTTTTATGCGTAAACATGAAGAGTTTTTATCAAATTTGTTTGACAAACTTTGTATTTTAAAAATCTTTTCTAAATTAATTAATGTGGATACGTTTCTTAATTTTTAATAGTGATTAATTATAACCGACCTGCTTTTTCTTCTCTATTTGTTCAACTATGTGTTTATTATTTGTTAATTGAAGGTCCTCAACTAACCGTGTTAGTATACCTTGTATTGTTTGAGAAACATTATAGGATTGGATTTTATTTGAACAAAATCACTTATAAGTTATTAAGAGATTAATTACTTAAATTTAAAAGTTCTATTAGAGATGATGAAGCTTTGATGTGATTTTGTGAGTAGTTTAAGTAGCTAACTTTGGTTAGTTCGAGAGGATAATTCTAAAAAATTAAAATAATTGATCGAGAAATAATTTTAGGAATAAGTTAAGACTCACGGTCGATAGAAAATAACTCAATAAGATTATAGTTAACACATTAGAAATTTGTTCCGAAAATGAGCAAGTCATTATCCTATAACTTTTATTATCGAAAGAACTTTACTTGATAACTTTATTAATCCTTTTATTTATTATTTGTTTGTCTAAGTTACAAAACAAAAATATTATAACTCGAAAAAGTTGATTAAATTGTTCTTGGTGATATGAAAGTGAAGAAACCTGTATCACCAATTCGATATAAGAACCTGGTTCTTGTAGTACTTTAACATAACTTCGTAACACAAAATAACAAAATTTTATTGGGGCTACATCATGCAGGATTTTCAACAAATTCTCACTAACTTCAAAGAGCAGCTTCAAGTTACAACTCTATAATCTAAGGGGCTAACTCTAGTACCTCAACTCCAACGATTAACTATAATCATTATATTTACTCTCCAAGAAGTCACAACAACTTCTTGTTACAATTCTCACAAACTCACTTTCAAACTTAGAATTATTACAACTCAATAATGATTTCGAATAACTTTAACAGTAAAATTATTTAGAATGAAAACCTGATTCTAGTTCTTCTTTGTTCTGCCATTGTACGCTCCTTCTGCTTCTTGCCTTTTGCTGAAAACAATGATATTCGTTGTGTGCAAAATCTAAAGTTTCATTATTGAACTTTCTCCTTTTATAGTCATCCTGTTTTGCGCATCCTGAAAACTCTAATTGAATCTGAAAGTGGCTCTTCAATAGGTCGGCTACTCCTTTTATAGAACCTTATGTGGATTCTAATTTATTCTCACGCGGCTTTACTTTGGTAATCATTTTTAGAATCTGATATGCTTGGTCAATCATCAAAAATTGTTTTTGTTGAATATTGACTTGTCATCAGAAAGTATGACAAAAAAAGTTCTCTTTAGAATCGATTTTGCATATAAAAATTGGATTATATTTGCTACAACCTCTTATCCTTTTTAGGATGAATTTTGGGTGTGTATATGTGTGTGTATTTTTCGTTCAATACTAAGAGCTAATTTTGTTGTTAGCAGTAAAAATTACTAAACATTTGAATTTTCTTGAACAAATTAAACTAATCATGGATATGTGCTCTTTAAACTCATCCAATCGGTGTTCTAATTTGGTAATTAATTCACTTGACTAATGAGATACTTTTCTTTAATGATTTTCTTTATCCCAATCAAATTTTTTTTATTACATATGCAACAGGGGAAGAGGAAATTGGGGAAGGGATAATTACAAAGTGGAGAATAGCTAGAACCCTCACCAATAATGTGAAAGTTCACATACCCAACTAATTGGGTATTATCAAAATTCCAAAAAAAATTATTGTTAACAAGAAGTAAATTCATACCTGGATATAGATGAAAGGACTCCAATAACCCCATTGATAGAAGATGATCAATACGTCACATTTTCAAAACATCATTCAGGCTTATACAAAAAAGCTAGTAAATTAGAAGGTAATGTTGATATCTGAATAATATTTTTTTCATCAAACAATTTGAAATTATCGATCGATTTTCAAAACGTAATATAATGCTAAATAAAAGTACTCATCTTGTTGACTTGAAACAAAGTGAGCAAGATCAACAACAACCTTAAGAATTTTGAAATAAGCGATAATAAAATGAGTACTTTCACTTACTATTATATCAAGATTCAAAAAATTGATCAATAACTACTTATAAATAATACCATTTGATGAAAATAACGTTATTCCATCATAAACATCAAATTCACTAGCCTTTTGTATAAGCATGAACAAGTTTTGAAATGTGACATATTAGCACCTTCATTTATATAAAGTATTGATCAATATTTTCGAAGAAAGGATGTTTATAAGAAATGAAATATCACGATTATTTGTAAGCATCACAATTACTTTTTTACGACGAAGCATTAACTTTTTAATCTAATATTATAATTAAATCAAATCTTTTTTGTGAAAAAAAATTATAGAAGCAAAATGAAATTGATATGCTATTTGTAATGAGATATGAACTTTAAATTTAAATAGGTAAAATATTATTGATCAACTTACCTAATGCTAGGCAAGCGTTTGACCATACATTTCCAAATATTTTGGGCAAATTAGTTTTTGGTAAAATTTTGCCATGTAAACCACAAGCTTCTAAATCTTTTTGGCAAGTCATTTATGGGTGAAGTTTTACCATGTGTTTGGCAACAAATATTTTTGGCAAGTCATTATTGTGTGAGGTTTTGTCATGCGTTTGGCCATAGATTTTTTTGGGAGATATATTTGACTTCTTTTTTAAAAAAAAATAAAATGATTTATACCCATAAGTTCTAAAAATTTATTAAAAATACTCATAAATTTGTATTGTCATTTTATAATGAAAATGTTTCGTGAAAAGCAGTGACAACAAACATAATTAATATGAATTCAAAAAAAAAGGAAGAAAACAAAACAAAATACTATTGATTTGTATACGAAAATTACTATTACTACTTGTAATTGGAAGTGACTTCAAAGAGTAAGTTCGGATAAAAATTATAATATATATATATATATACATATATATATATATATATAACGTTATAAATTTTGTACAACAAACTAGGAATGAAATTTAGTCTAAAATTATAAATGTTGGGTGTTGTATAAATTATAAAAGTTTAGGATGATTTTTATTTTCTTTTCAATTCTCGAATACTAAAATTTGGCTCAAATTCTATTTTTTTTTCTAGAACTTGAGAACTTGGGATAACCAATTATATGACCAAACACTAGTTACCAATTTTTTGTCTAAATTTTTCCCAAATATAATTTTCTTACTTTTGGATTACTAGGTTATGATTAGTAAATGAAAATGTAATTGGAAGGAACATTAGTTAAAATATCTAAATCTTCAAACATTATTTACAACAACCAAATCAAAGTCTCAACTTATGTATATTAAAGGTATCCCATGAGATTATAGGTTTATTAAATTAAATATTCCTGTAATATAATCTAATTTCTAAATGCATCTCTTGTATTTTGAAATATAAACACTTACACCATTTATATTATGAAAATATCATACACTTATACTCTCTATGAGTTACAGCCATGACTAAATATATTAGTAAAAGATAGAGTAAAATTATTAATGACACAAATTACTTAATAGGATATTCCAATTATTATTAGTAACTTTCTCGCACTTAGAGCATACAAGTTATTTTATTTTTATTTAGTTATAATATTTTATTATATAATATTTAAGTATGTGACCTAGTCATTAACAAAGTGGTTGAAAATCACCACATCTATGATTTTTCTCCATCTTCTAGCATTGTGAATATAGTTATCTAGTACTTATTACTGGTATAAGGTAATATATATCCCGTGAATTTAGTTAAGATACACATAAAATTGACTTGATCACCATAATTATCAATATATATATATATATATATATATATATATATATTTATATATAAATAAAACATTCAAGAGTGTGACGTAGTGATCAAATAAAGTGGGTTAAAAATCATGAGATCTGTTATTTTCCCCCATCTTTTAGCCTTGTGAATAGAGTTATTTAGTACTTGTTATTGGTATGAGGTAACAAATATCCTGTAAATTAGTCAAGGTACACATAAACCGACTTAGATACCACTATTATCAAAATATATATTTCATTGTATATTAATTTCTCATTTTTACAACCCAAAATAAACACATTCACACAACAAGTATCCCGTTAAAATCTGTTACGCACATTTGTTTGGTGTTATAACTCTAATTACGGATTTAACAACTTTCCTTGGTTTTAATTTATACTTTATATTCGTGTTAAAAAAATTATAAAAATAATTTATTAGATTTAAATAAACTGTTTTTCTAAAATCAAAAGTTCAAAATGTTGCTCTCGCTTTATTTTTGGTTTACACCAATTGAGTCCACGTACGAAACAAAAGAATTATACACAAAATAAAAATAAAATTGTGATTAATTCTATCCAATTGTGTTTATTTGCATAGAAACCTGCTATTAGCTTTGAAATTTTAAACTGAAAAAGGTATAATCAATAAAAGACGTGTGACGCTTCATTATATTTTTGACATGTAAGATAATGAATTTCATTTGCATTCTATTATAAAATGAAAGTAACGAAAGATCGATAAAATATTTATATAATTCACGTGGGTTCATCAAACTAACAGACATACACGTGTCATAATCTTATCCACCGACCGACATTTATTAAATATTGGATCGACGAATAAGATTGCGCCACATGTCCCTATTAGTCTTACGTTAGAGTGAAGGGCATATATGCTCTAGTTATTATATACTCCCTCTGTCCCTAATTACTTGTCTATTTTTGAATTGACACACTTATTAAGAAAACAATTATTGACATAGTGAGTTTACCATTTTACCCTTATTAATTATGAAGTGGGTGAATTAAGATTTTCAAAAAGTTCTACCTTTTTCAAAGTAATTAATTGAGGGTATAATAGGTAAAAAAAAATTGTCTTTTCTTGATTTGTCAAAATGGACAAGTAATTAGGGACAACTATAAAAGAAAAAGTGGACAAGTAATTAGGGACAGAGGGAGTATTAACAAAGATTGGCTATTGATTTAGAAGTGTTAGAATTTGATAAGCCAAAGTTAAGAAAATGAAAAGACAAATTGTAGGAACAGTAGAAGTTTGTGAAGTAATACATGATACGTTAATTTAAAGCAATTAATTGTGTATGCAGTGTGAGTTCCTTGGATACATTTGTCTGGTCATTTAAGTACAACTTTTCCACTTCCAAATCACATCCAATTTATGTAATTGAAAAAATAATTGATTAAATTTTATTTAAATTTTACTTTAGGTGCAAAATAATATTATTTAATTAGATATTTAAGTAAATGTTCGATTTAATATAGGTGTAAAATGGTAGTCCAACTTTATACTTTGGATTTTCATATTTTTAATTCATTTAATATACCAATCTATCTATATATAAAAGGAGAAGAAAAAGTGCCACATGTCAGCACCACACTAAATCAGATTTTTTTAAAATTAAAATTAATTATGTGTATGCATTTATTTTTAAAAAAAAACTCTAACGTTGTGGTCCTTTTTTTGTGGAAATATATATTTTAAATTTTAACCATCTTTCCACAATCTCCTCATTTAAAGAAAAAACATGTAGATAATAATAATAATAATAATCTATCTATATATAAAAGGAGAAGAAAAAGTGTCACATGTCAGCACCACACTAAATCAGATTTTTTAAAAATTAAAATTAATTATGTGTATGTATTTATTTTAAAAAAAACTCTAACGTTGTGGTCCTTTTTTTGTGGAAATATATATTTTAAATTTTAACCATCTTTCCACAATCTCCTCATTTAAAGAAAAACAAAAATGTAGATAATAATAATAATAATAATAATAATAATAATAATA
>JAJOOR010028946.1:0-11778 GCA_036250505.1 Solanum acaule
AAGAAGTTGTGAGGCAAAAATAAAGAGAAATTATTTGAAAAGGTGTCAAATAGACAGGAAAACGGGCCCATATGCATTGAATAGTTGGCAGCCATTGAATGGGTCACTAATACACGTGGCAGCGTGTGCATTTCACGCTTTTGGCTCCAAAAATCGCGTGTTTATTTATTTAAAGGTAGGATAGTTAAAGTGCCTATTTGTGCATTATGAAAGTTGGAGGTCAAAGTTAAAATTTGAAGCCAAGTTTAGGGGCCAATATATGTATTATGCCTATTCTATATTATTGTTATAGCATCAGATTTATATTTTAGTTTGACTCCATGAAAAGACTCTTTGATATGGATAGAAGGGGTGCCTAATAAAAGCTCAAAAATAATTGCATTGATTATATGATTTTTTATTATCTTTGTATTTGTGATTAAGGACTTGACAAAATTGTGTTGTTATTTTTCTCTTTTTACTTACTTTTTCATATGTTCTCTCTCTATATATTTTTTAAAATTAGGTTCTTATAAATTTTTTAATTTTACTAAATTACATTTTCATTTATGCTCAAATTAGTTATTTGTTACTTTATCAGAACACAACTAACTACGCTAATAGACGTTTAGATTTTATTACTCATGGCTCAAAAAAATGCATATTAAGTATTGAAATACATAATTATTAGGTATTTCTTATGGTGAAGAACCATTTAAATTTGTTCATTTCTTCTACTTCTAATGAATCACCATAATAATATAATATATATACGAAATTAGCAATAGAGGTTTATTTAGATGATAATGAAAAATAGAGAATCATAATTATTCAGACAATGATAATAAGAGAAAAAACAAGGACAAATAAATGATTAAATATCGAAGAAGAAACGAAATAGAAATATTTATCTCTATTTCCTCCTATTTTTAGTTTCATCATTTATTTTCCGAACTAAAAGAAGATTCATTAGATAATAAATTTATCATTTGACAAAAATAAGAAAAAAAATCAAGTCCTTAAATATGTTTATCCGAATTTTATGTATTAACATCATAATATATGATTTTTTTTCTTAATAAATTAGTCTTTTATTTTTGAAAAATATTTGATAATAAAAATGTAATTCCCCTAAGCTCTATTCTACAAAAATATTTGTATTGTGATTTTATCATTTTTCTTATTTCTATAATTGATTTTTTATTTTTTGTAACATAATTATTTTTTAAAATAAATTTATATTTATATTTTATAACTGCGGGAAGCGCGGCCAAATTCCCTAGTGATATAAGAAATTTGAATGTTTTAAAAAGAGATTAATGAGAGAAAATTAATAACATTGATAATGAAAGGAATTAAATATCCTCTTAATTAGAAGATCAATCTTTCCTTTTTCTTCTCTTTTAATAATTTCTTAAGTAATAGAGTATTTTTTTATTTATGCATATTTTTTACCATTTGATTTATTTTCCGTTATTCTATATGAAGTTCGAAAAATTATGAAACAAATCATGACTTTACTCTTTTCATATTTTAATGTAATTAAATTCAATGTAACTTATGTTTTAAATACCAATAATTATTGTTTTGCTACTTATTTTTGAATACACCTTCCACGTTAATATATATATATATCCAATATTTATTTTCTCCCATAAATAATCTGTAATTACACTAAAAATAATATAAATGACAAATGACAACTTTCTCAACCCAAATTTCCTCTTAATTAGAACATCATTCTGTCCTTTTTTTCTCCTCATTTATAGAATTTCTTAAATTCTTACCATTTGATTAATTTTTCATTATTCCATATCAAGTTAGGGAAATTATGAAACAAATTATGACTAATATGAAACAATTAAAATGAAATAAAAATAGAAAAGTCGAAAATATAAAAGAAAAATAAAACAACCAAATTGTAAAATTCAAAGTTTGGCCATTATATTATCTTTCTTTACAATTTTTTCTTTCTTTCTATTTTTCGTCCATTTCTTTTTCCACGTTAACAGAAGATAACTCCTTTTTTATTCCCTCCTTATAACATTATAAGAATTCTTTAAGTAATATTTCTTTCCATTCCAATTTGTCATTTTCTATATCAATTTAAGGAAATTCAATTTGAAATTAATTAATACTATATATGGAATAAACTAAATGAATTATTAATTGCAAATTAAACTTAAATTTCAATCATATTATATGCATCTTTTTCTTTTTCATTTTCTTCTATTATATTGATTTTATTTTATCTTCTTCTAATTTTATGAAAAATATCTTATACTCAATTTTCTCTCTAAAATATTTCATCATTTTCTTCTATAATAAAACAAAGATAGAAGATAGAAGGAAAAAATTGCATTCTTATAATAAGAGTCTATGTTTATAAAATATATAAATTACTTGTGACTTCAGGATATAACTTTTACAAGTATTTTGAATTTCGTTAAACTCCATTGACCAGTTAGTCATGGTCTGCCGCAATCCACCACTTAGACGGTCATCAACTCCAAAAATACTCTATGATCAACCTCCTCACCAATGATGTATATGTAACATTCAACAAATATTCGGTAACTTCATGCTCATATTGCTGGTGTTTTGTGTCTTGGATGGTAAATGAGTGTGTTGATAATATAGCAGGATAACATAAACATCAAATAATTTTTAGGACATGGTTCCTTAATTTAATCTTGTACGCTACCTATTTATGCAAAACAAAGATGTAGAATGCATGTTATGTTGTATGTCTGTTTATATAGTTTATATAGTATTCAAAAGTTAATGATGAAAAACTTTTCAAATTCTATAATTAAGTGAAGGAATAAAATGTCTTAAATATTGTAATTAAGTGATGCACATACAAGAATATAACTGAAAGAATTTTAAAAAAAGAAAAATGCATTTTATTGTGAAGAATTGATAACTGAAGCTTTTATGTTTATGCTTTAATAAGGAGAGAATTAAATACTATGTTTTAATGTATGTAAAAACTTGAAGTAATATTTTGTCTTTTAAAGTGAAGAAAAATCTCAAGAAAACCACAAAAAAGAAAAATAAAATTTCAGGCCTTAGAAAGCGCTACGTCACCGTTTTGATGCTTCTGTTATATATATATATAGATTTTAGCATGTAAACCCACCAGCAAATCGTTAGCCTTCCTCTATAATGAGTAGAAGTGTGGATTAATCGATATCAAATATAGGATTAATTATCATTATACGTAATCTCTGTTTTTAGTGGTCCTAACTACTGATTTAACTATGTGATAGGGTGTTTATGCCAATCCATTCACAGGGGTACCTTCCTTTCGAATTGAGAGAAGTAATTTATTAATATTGTCATGCAAACCCATCCAACGATATTATAATTTTTCAATAATTTAACATACAAATTGTAACGCTAGGAAATCTGATACTCTCTCCTTCCTAATTTATTTGTGACACTGTTTGATTTAATATAAAATTAAATAAATAAATTTAATTTTTTTTGAAATTTGTGATTTAAAATACATTTGTATGATTACAGATTATTTCATTAAGCATGAAAAGAAAATTTTAAAACATCTTTTCGAAACGAATTAAAAAAAATTGTGCCTAATAGAGGGTGCAAAGTATTTTAAAAGAATAAAAAAGAGAGAGGAAATAATTAATACGAAGTCAAGATGTTGACTTCTTATTAAAAATACAGCATTAGTCGTGTATGGTGCAACACTTTTAAATTGCTAGCGAGTTTGGTAGCGAAGGAACAAACAATATTCATAAAAAAAAAATGATTAAGTCTCAAAATCGATAGGAGAATAACAATGAATATTTAATCAAAATCGAGTCGGCTTGTCTAAAGCGATTTACATTCTCAGTGTGGTTTGCAGGCTATTAAATAGTGGGGGTTTACCCAAAGTGCTCACTCGAAGGACAGATGTTGTGGCAGAGGTTGTAACAGTTGTGAGTTATCCTGGAGTTCTAAAAAAAATACTAATATTATAATAATCCAGATTGAAGGCTTTATAAAGCTGAAGTTTGGGTGTTTCATTATTCATAATCATATATTATTAAAAGTGGAAAGAACCAAAGTACAAAGTTGAATTACCATTTTATCCACACACTAAATTAAAATGTTGTAAAGTATTTATATTAATTAATTATTAACTTTTTTTTTTAAAATCCCTCCCTAGGAGCTCCCACCCCTTTTGCTCCCTTGGTGACTCGAACTCGCAACCTTCGGGTTGAAAGTGAAGGGTGCTTATCATCCGAGCAACTCCCTCTCGTCTAATTATTAACTACTAATCCAACACAAAAGTTAATTATTTATTCATTAGTTATGAGTTACGACTCCTCCAATATGACTTTTAAGCATTTCGTTTTCTAAGCATCAAGATATTTTCAATTTTCTAAGCATCATGATATTTTTAGTTTTCTAAAACGCATATTTAATTAAATTAAATTGAATGGTACAACAAATGCATGGAATCTCTTAGTTAGGAATAGCTAACTTCATTAAATCTCTCTCTCTATATATATATTTTGTAATCTATTATCATTTCTTTACTTTTATCCTCTCTATATAGTTCTTGATATTTCTTGTATTTGTTTTTCTTTAATATATATCTTTTTCTTAATTGGTTTTTGCTAATTATTAATTCTTATATTTTCTTCTGTTTCAGGGTTTTACCTTACGATTTTGAATTCTTCACTTCTCATTCACATCATCAGGTAAGTAATAGGTATGATATTCACTTTCACAAAAATATAATGTAATCTGTAGGAAAATTGTGATATGTATGACATTTTTTAGTAGTATATATAAATGATATAGACTTTAGATTCATATAAAATTATTATTCCTTTGAGTGGATACTTTTTTGAAGATGTACACCCAGTATTTTTGAGTAAGATATTTTAAATATTTCAACCATTTATATCAAGTTCCTTATTTGTGAGTATAGATCGATTATATTATATTCCGTAATATGATTATATTTAAATAATTTAATGGGGAAATGCATAAGTACCCCCCCAACCTATGCCCGAAATCCCAGAGACACACTTATCAACATGCGCTGGGCCCAGAAGATAGTGCCACATAAGCCGAAAAGGGGTAGAAAACTATTTATAAAATAAGTTCGGGGGGTAATAGGACCTTAGTATAGTATAAGTGTGTCTCTGAGATTTCGGGCATATGTTGGGGGTACTTATGCAGTTTTCCTAATTTAATTAATATTTTCCTGTCAAAATTACTAATCTTGAATCAAACAAGAAAGTTGTACATGCAATTTGATTTTTATATATCGATTAAATTTTCTAATGTCACTAATTATTGACTATCTCTATCACAAATAAACACTATTTTTCAAGTGTATCCCATGAAATTGACAATGATACATTATCCACCTTAAAGAAACATATGTTGATCAGTATTTGCACAACATGAAATACAATTTTTATTCGGCAACAACTTCTTGATATGCACGTGTCTATAAAAAGGATGTTACAGTTTCTTACGGAAGATACAAACTTTAAGATGTGTGGAACACTTGCAAACATAATCAACGTTACTAATGTCACATATAAACTATTTGTTGTTGAAATATTAAAAAAAAAATAAGGGAAGAAGTGTTGTACTAAGTATAAGATATATTAGAACTATATAAGAAAAATATCACATATACCGATTCAATTGATTGTGTATAACTACAAACAATTATACTTCTCTTTCAAAATTTAGTTACTCAATATCACTCGCAAGATTTAGCAACATCTATATTATTTAATTTTTTTTTGTACTAATTAACACGGGACACACGTGCAACGCACGTGCCTAGAAACTAGTTAGTAAAAAGGGTGAATGACGTTGGCAATAAGAGTAATATTTCATGTCATACT
The DNA here is from genome assembly GCA_036250505.1 of Solanum acaule. Taxonomy (NCBI): domain Eukaryota; kingdom Viridiplantae; phylum Streptophyta; class Magnoliopsida; order Solanales; family Solanaceae; genus Solanum; species Solanum acaule. The sequence goes on from JAJOOR010028946.1 coordinate 5,862, forward strand.
TCTTTGTTTGGTGATTTTTCAACAGAAAAGTGATGCACAAGAATTAATAAAACTTGAAAAAACAAGATTGATAAATTGCAAATTTGATAGAATATATTAGTTTGGTGACTCAATTTCTGATACTGGCAATTGCATGAGAGAGTTTTTGTGAAGCTCATGGTAAATGTGGAAAACTTCCTTATGGAATTAATTTTGACCATAACGCAACAGGACGTTGTTCCAATGGCATGCACATGATTGATTTCATAGGTATGTGTATATGCAGAATACTTTCGAAATAGAAATATTTGTTCGTAAAAGAATATGACAAGTTATTTCTCAATCATTTAAATTTGTTTCATGATATTGTGACAGCATAGGAATCCATTTTATATGTCACCTTTTTACTTTGTACTTGCATTATGAAATGATGCATGTAACTTTACCTTCTACCCTTATTTAATGTTTTCTTAAGTCAACTTTATTAATAAATAACATGATTAATTAACTATTCTATCAAGGGTATAATAGGCAAAATATGATAATTTATGCATAAATTTTATAAAATGACAAGTATTGTGGTCTAGCTATTTATAGAAAGAAATGACATATAAAATGGGACGGAGGGAGTAATTGATTTTGTTAAATAAATACCTCTCAATTTAGGTCTCTAGCTAATTATAAACTAGGGGTAAAGAGGCAAATATATCCCTCAATTTTATAATTCAGAACAAATATTTTCTTCCTTATAAAAGTAGTGCATTCATACATTGTTGTCTAAATAGATGAAGAATTGTTTTTATTTCATTTAGGGATGATATACTCCACGTAACAAAATAATGTTCATATACACTTTTACTGTTACAAAAATGGTTCACATATATCCTTATCATTACAAAAGTGATTCACATATACCTTTAACGGAAGTGAAAAATGAATTTTTTATTTTTTATTTAAAAAAAAATTCATCTAGGAGTATATTTTTGTTGAGAAAGTAAAATAATATACCCATACATGATTTTTTTTTTGGCTTATCTCAAGGTAAAACCATCGAAGAATTGCGAAAAATAGTGACAGAAGTAGTTCAGACCATCATTCATGCTGTTAAAGTGAGGTTTTGATCTTAAATTTTCCACAACACTATGATATACACTTATATTTGTCTAATTTTATTTCCTAATGATCAAATGTTATTTTCAGAGGGTCATTGATTTTGGAGCTACTTAATTATAGTTCCAGGTAATTTTCCAATTGGTTGTCTGTTAACGCAATTCATGACCAATAAAACAACAGATTACGACGAATATCATTGCTTGAAAGATTTAAATAATTTTGCAATCTTTTACAACAGTCATTTACGACAAGCCATTGATGAATTGAAGAAAAAGTATCCAAACATTACACTCATTTATATATGGTGACTACTACAATGCCTATATGTGGCTTCTACAAAATGCCGTGAGACTTGGTAAGTGTTAAAATGTTGTTTGTTTTTCCTATTTTTGAGGTCAAATTACCCCACACACATCTATATATATAATATATATATATTATATATATATAGATAGATAGAAGTGCAGAAATCCATATGAATTTAAGAATTTTCTCGATTGAAATATATTTTCAAGATTCGATAAAAACTTTCTACAAAAAACATGTTGTGAAACAGGAGGAGACTATAATTATAACATACCTAAAAGATGTGGATCTCAAGGAGTTCAAGTGTGTGCTAACCCAAATACTTGCGTCAATTGGGATGGAGTTCATTTGACACAAAAAGCATATAAATGGTTGACAAATTGGTTAATTGATGACATGTCCCAATTAAACTGTGATGTTTAAATTCAATAATTATAGTACAAATAACACATGATGACTAATTGTTGAGTCTTTGAACGAGCTCTATATTATAGATAAATTAACATTGATTGATGACAACTGACTTAAATTAAGATGCCAAGTTTATGATTTTGTTTCTTCTTTCCTTGGCAAAATTGATCAATCAAAATGTATATTGATTGAGAATTTAACATCTTAACCAATAATTTTTGAAAATGTTAAATGCTTTTGAGAACATTTATTTTAAAAAATAAGTTCTTTAAAAATTATGATAATGACTTCATAATGGATATAGTGAAAATAAATTTCAAAATTTGAATTTCAAGCTCTTTGTCTCCTCCTCATATCTAAATCCAAATACCCCAACGGCCCAACCCATACCCTTTGACCCCCCGATTCCCTGCTCTCCACCCAAGGCCCGCCTACTTATAAATGTTTTTTTGCAATAGTGTGTTTTTGTTTACTTATCAAATATGTGATTTTAAAAAATAAATCACTTATTTTAAGATATATTACTTTATGAAAAACTTTTTTTTTATCAAAAACACCCTCAAGAGTCAAGTACCAACTTTTTCCAAAGTCCAGTTGACCCAAATGCTTCCCCCGAATAGGCTTAATGAAAGTGCAAATTTAAATTAATCAAATTTCAATGTGAATATCAGACCTCGGATGAATATTTTTTTTAAAATACTTCACTAAAGCTTCTTTTTTTAATATTTTCGTCTCAAATTTAGTGGTTTAATTTAAAATGTGAACTTTGAAAACCTCAAAAGTTTTATTTTTAACATTTTACTTTCATTTGAGGATATTTTTTGCGGCTAGGAAAGAAAAAGAACATCTCCTTTACGCGCTTTTCATTTAATTAACATGTGTTTTACTTTATTAAATCACATAATAATGGAAATTGCATTAGTTTGATATATATATTTGATGCAGATAAGTTTTTTCTGATATATAGCCAACTGCAAAACAATTGTGTTTTTTATTAGATAACTTATTCACATTTCGCTAGGTAATTAATATATTTAATAACCTCATTAAAATTTTGAATAATCATTTTCTAATAACTGAATATTAAAATTTTGGTATTGTCACATATAGCAAAAACCTAAAACTTGTAGAATTCTTACTTTTTAATGAATTTTATCTTCTACATATTTTTAATATTTGTTCTTTGATATAATTGGCTTCTCAATATCACCTGATTTTTCATTGATTAGTCAAATATCATTTTCTTTATTTTTTTTATATGTACATACAAAGTATAAAACACTCAATTTTATATCGTATTATTCATTCTTAATTAGCAATAACAGTAAGATTTCCTTGCTCTTCATGTTACTGTCCATAAAAACGCCATAATAAATTTATTATGCGATAGATATCAAACCTCGTACTCTCAAAATCATGTATTATATATGAATAAATATAAGAAAAGAGACACAACTATTTAAATAGTTGTGCCCCTTAAAAATTATAAAAGGGTTATATATATGTGTATATATGAATAAATGTAAGAAAAGAGACGCAACTATTTAAATAGTTGTGCCCCTTAAAAATTATAAAAGGGTTATATATATATGTATATATATGAATAAATGTAAGAAAAGAGACGCAACTATTTAAAAAGTTGTGCCCCTTAAAAATTATAAAAGGGTTCTCACCGGAGAAATCAACCTTTTCTCTAAAAAAGTTCAAAAGAACAGAAATTCTTCTCCTTCTTCCTTCTCCAAATACTGTAAAATTCCAGCGAAAATTCTTGTGAAAGTTTCTTCTCTGAAAAGTGAACAACTGTAATAGATATGTGATTATAAATTGTGACTTTATATGGTATACTTTATCGTCTGTATGTGATTACACTTTTTAACTAGTGAAACAAATTCAATGATCCTGCAAACTAAGTGTTTGATTAGATTCATTAGCTCTCATAATAAAAAACGCAGAAGTAATTCAATACAAATTCATGAAAGATAAAATATTATAAATTATTGAATAAAACATTAATGTAAGCTATCAAACAAAGTGATAATGAAAGGGAAAATCCCACAAAAAGAAATAGATACGAAACAAAAATTATTTGTCATGACTGTGGTTATTAGTTGTTAAGGAATTGAGTAGTTAAAGTAGTTTTTCTTTTGACATGATGAATGGAGGTAATAACTACGAGAAAATTATAGTTTTATTTTATTATATTTTATTTTAAGATCCAAAATATAACTTTCAAGTAATTCAAGCTATATCAAGTAACTCAATGTAAAAATCGTTGAAGGGCCAAAAGCTCTATGGTTGTTCATAAAAGATGAAGTCAAATTGGAATCATGCATCTGTTGGGTTTTAAAAGGTGTGAATGGAAAATAAAGAGTTGCGACTTTTATGAACAATTGTGACTTTTATGAAAAGTTGCGACTTTTATAAAGAGTTGTGACTTTTATGAAAAGTTGCAATTTTTATGAAAAGTTGTGACTTTTATGAAGGTTGTGACCTTTCCGAAAGATTGTGACTTTTCCAAAGGTTTGTGACCTTTCCGGTAAGGCACAATAAGAACCTTTTCACACTACCCTTTGTTTTCTATAAATTGAGGGATTTCCTCTCATTTTAGTTGAACGATTTTTTTTGGACTTCTTCTACTACTACTAAATCTAGTATTCTAAGTGTACTTTACTGTCGTTGAGTGGTTTGCTGACACCGTGGTTTTAGGTACCGATACACCAGTGTGTAAGATCGTTCTATCCTGGGAGGATATAGTCCATTAACCTCGGGTACTTGAGGAGAATAATTTTCTTAAGGGGACACTGTGCATTCAGTGGGCTCACTTTTCTTCTTTAAGAAAAATATTTCGTATATTGTTTCTAATCTGTTTCTAATTCTATTTTCTCTACTAGTTTTAATTTTTTTAGTTTTGAAAATGCTCTTTAAACTTTGTTATTTCTTATCAAGTGCTTCAAAGTTTTTGTTCTAAGTATCTTAGGAATACAAGATGAACAACAATCTTAAGGAAATTATTATATTGTTGGTATTTATTGCATTCTACTGATTGAGAGAAATAAATCATGGAAGTAGAAGATTAATGCATTACTTCTAAAAATTAACAGTTTTGATATTTATCATGTATGTCTTTGGAAAAAGATCTGCAAACCATATGATTTTTGAATGAATTTTCCTTGGCAAAAAGTGTTGCCTTTAAAATTATTTAGTTTGCAGAATGAGAGATGCACATTTTTGTTGGATAAAATAGTATGTCAAAATGTTATAGTTGGAAGGCTATTTGAAAAGAAAAGCATATTTATGTGATAATGTAAGAATATGTTTAATTCTGTTTGGAGACTGTGTCTGATTTTTGTACACTAAACTTCACATAATAAATCAATGTTGTACTTTTGACTTTTTATAAACTTCACTGTTATATAAAAACAAATTGTGCAAAATTTTTTGTCTTTATTATTAGTATTCTAAATACTAAGTGATATGTATATTTGTGATAGAGGAAAAATACATGTGACTTAGAGTTTGTGATTTTGTGTCTCTATGGAATGAACTTTGACATTGTGTAAAGATTGTCAAAGAGAATTGAAGTACTATAATAGAATAATATTTTCAAAAGAGGTTTCATGTTGCCAATGATACTTTGATAGCATGAGAAAAAAAAATATGTGGAAAAACTATTTTCAAATACTTGAAAATATTTTTGAGATCATATTTAAAATGTGGGGGGTTCTATGCTTATGACAAAGATAAAATTAGACTTAGTGTCTAATTTAAATTTGGAGCACAAGATATGAAATTCGATGATACTTTTGTATTATGTTAGACCCATAAAATTCTTGGAGTATATTTGACATTGTGGTCGTTAAGTTTCTCTTTTACTAGTATATGGTACGACTAGTATGAAAATATCAAATTATATGTATAATTGTTAAAAATGATTGAGTTATTTTATGAAAAAGTGTCACTTAAAATGTTGTGATTTTTCATGAAAAGATATGTCTATTAAATATAACTATTATTTGTATAGACATGAATATTGGTGAATAGTCATTTGTCATGTTTTGTAAAAGAAACATTTGGACTATATTGCCTTTATTGGACCCGATGAAACTTT
>JAJOOR010028947.1:0-11427 GCA_036250505.1 Solanum acaule
ATTTAATTAATTACATTAAAATTTTAAATACAATATAAATAATTAATATATCATAAAAAAATTAATAATATTATCTTATCCATAATATATTATATTTTTTCTCTCTTTTCCTATTTTTATTTTTCCTACGGGCTACGACCTACAACATCTATATATTTTTTCTTCTTTTCAATGAGTTGTTACATAGATTATTAGTCAAAAAAATTAAATGATCATTTAAAAAAAAAAAAAAAAGATAGACCTTGTTTAGGATTTATTATAATATGATATGTCCCTGTAATTGTGGTATGACTAATATTTTTAAAATATTTTAATTATCTAAAATAATCATTTTTTTTCAAAATCTATAGAAAATAGAAATTACTAGATTTAAAAAATATATTTTTTTTAGATCTTTGAAAAGATATATTATTTTGATTTGGATAAATTATGGGAAAAAATTAATAGAGGTGGATTTTTATTTCATTCAATAAGAAAATGATACATAATAAGTATTTTTTTAAAAAAAAAGAGGATTGTTAGTTGCAAGGGTATAAGTGAGCCAAAAAGGTGGATGAAAGGGTAATTTTAGACCAAAAAGATGAGTAGAAGGGTATTTTTAGACCAAAAGATGGATGAAGGGTATTTTTAGACCTTTTCCTATAGTTCAGGGGTATTTTTGGCCCTTTTCCGTTTAAATTATGATCATTTTCATTATGACTTATTAATTTGCAATATTTGTTTTACATGATTTCATTATTATTATTTTTTTGTTGGATATTTTAGTGTCACTACTCATATCATATTTTGTGTTATTTTCTTAAGAAACACCTTAGATAGTTGTATTTTGGTAGGACTAAAGAAATATTGAAGTACAAGTAAATTATATGTTTGAATGAATACTTTACCGGAAAAACTCAAAAATCCAAAAAACCCGAAAAAACTCGAGGTTGAAAAACCGAGTTTTATTGGTTTGGTTTGGTTTATAGATTTAAAAATCCGACACAAATAGTTTGGTTTGATAATTGAAAAACCAGAACCAACCCGATCATGTACACCCCAATCTTTGATAATAAAATCCTGACTTTTTTACTATGTCAGGTCTTAAATTTTAGAATATGATATTTATTTGTAGTTGACTCATATTAAACAATGGAAAAAGTGAAAATCATACTGAAAGAAAAAAAACAATTAAAGAAAGCAAATCAACAGAACAAATTAATGGGTTTTGTTTCCTCTTTCCCAATGGAAAATTATTCTTTCACATGTCACTAGCATCCAATTTCTTCCCACCAAACAACCCACTAGCTAGGTCTATCTTTTCATAAGATAAAAAAAACTGTAAAAAATAATAATTAATTGATACAAAAAATTTAAATATTAAATATGTTGCATTCAGTGAAGAACAATAAAAATAAACATAGCAAGTAAAATTTTTCTTGAGTTTTAAAAACAAAATTCCAGGTTTTAAAAAACCAATATGTCATCTCGATCTCACGAAAAGTAGCGTAATGATTGAAAATAGAAGGATGTCATTATTAATTCAATACTATTCCGTCTCATAATTAATAAAATTTTATCTTAGCGAAAATTACTTTCATTAAAATATCAATAAATATAATATGTAGTTTACTAAATTATTCATGTTAAATAAATGTTTCTTGAGAATTGAATATCACCAAAAAATTTTTATGGAATCTAGAATATAGTTGAAAAAGCATACTAATTTTTGTTTTGAAAAAGTATATTATTAAAATTGACAATTTTTACATTTATTTTGAGACGAACTAGTTAAAGTAATGACAAATTTCACAATACGGTGAAATTTAATTATTGTCGAAACTTTCAGATAATCGAGAATGTGACATCGAAAGCACGTTCTAACCACACTGTAAACATTGCTAATAGGAAAAAAAAAATACTCAATTATGTATGGGTGCATTTGCATGCAACACTAAATAAATACGTAAGTAATTTTTCCTATTAATGAAGTCAGTAGAGAAATGTGGGGACCATATGTAAAGGAATTAATTACTTAATTAACTAAACACAATATTTTTATGGCACATGGAGAAGATTTAGAAGAACCAGGTGGTAATCACTGGTCTACCTGCTGGAATTCATCATTTTCATATTTTATGGGTTCAAATTATATACATCTATAGCGTAAAGAATTATATATTATCAAGTTAATTTAACATGTGGTAACGTATTAGTTGGAATTCCTAACAAGTTGTTAATTTGCATTTATCATATCTCTAGATTTATCTGTAGATATTTTATAAATAACTTAATCGTATAAATATATTCTTAAACTGTGTAAGTGTATTATTTATTTATTAAGATAGTCATAATCCGTTTAAGACGACACAATCTGTTAGGAAATTATTAAAGGGAAACATAAGAGTAAGATTACCAAGACAAATAATTTGTGCAATTTATTCATCTGTGTAATCATTTGGTATTATCTCAAATGATTTGATGAAAACAGTACATTTTCCTTAGTATAGTAGTAGAAGGTAATTGAGCTTTGATAAAAGAACATATATAGGAATAAAGTTTGTGTACAATTATCCTTTACATATTTCATTTATAAAATCACGCTGAATATGTATTATTATTGATAAGAAAATAAGTTTTAAAACATCATTCATAACCCAAGTTAATTAACGTATGCTTTGTAAATGTACATTATTGCAAGAAAATAACTATGGAAGGCATCTCTAGTTTGATGTCCATAATACCAACAGTGGAGTGGAGTGGTAAGTATTTCTTCATCCTTAACCAAGAGGTTTTGGGTTCGAGCTCCTTTGGGTATGGAGTCATCTTTGTAAGGAAGCGTTTTACCCCAATATGAAACTTTTTGGCGTGAATACAGATTTAGTCGAACTCCAACATAGGTACCAAACACCGGATGTGAAACCGGAATTTTTTTTTGTCCAAAATCAATCTCTATTTGATTCTAAACACAAATAGAAAGGAATGATTTATCTCTTCGCAACTCATAAGTATATATATTTGTAACGACCTGATTCCGTCGTTAGGGAAAAATCAACGGGGAAAATTTTTGAGTCGGAAAACTTTTTCATAGTAACTTGGAATTTTCCAACCTAGTCCAAATTTGAACGAAATTGGAGTCGTTGAGGTGTAGGTAAATCTGGTAGCAATCGGATGTTTTAATTATGATTTTGATTACATGAGTAGTTAGATAAGTCGTTAAGGAATCCGTACGACTTTACGAAATTGAATTCGGGTGAGTAGAACTCCCGAAATCGATCTTAGCGTGAACGGTATTTTCTGAGCGTCGTTGGTTAAAGGTGTGTTGTGAAATGGGGGTCTTGGAATTATTAAAATAGCTCACTAGTTCCTCTGGGGCAGGATTTTTGCAGCCAGGGCGGGGTCGCTGTAGCGGGGCGAGGGACGTTGTGGCGGGTTCAACGCGACTTAAGGTCGTAAATAAACCCCAAAACGACTTTATTCTGCACTTTTCGACTTTGAGAGCTAGGAGACGACCCCATACGAGTTCTTGACCATTTTTCACCATTCTTGAGGCTAAAGGTAAGCTTTTAACTACCCGAATCCATTTTTCGATCCGTAGAAAGTAATAGAATGGGTAATTATCGATGGGGGAGGGTTTAAATTGGAAACTAATGGTGGAAAAAGCCCTAAATTGGGTATTAGGATCTTGGTTTGGTCTAGGGTTATTAGGTTTGTTATAATCCGAATAATTAGACCTTTGATTGATGATCCTTGTGTATATTAATTGTTTGTAGACCTAGAACAAGCGGAAAGAATCTGAAAAAGGGAAGATTCAAGTGCCATAGGGGATTCAAGCTTGGATTCGAGGTAGATGATGATTGTGATTTCATGTTGGTATGATATATGTTAGTAATTGCTAATTATAATGCATGTATGTATGTATGCGAATGTTGCATTATTGATCACCCTAATGGTAAATGAGGATAATTGAATAATTGTATGTCATGAATCACCTCTTGTTGTATGATTGTGAGAATATACATTGTGATTGTGATTGTGGTTTGTTGATGGATCGGGCGTTACGTTCCGACACACTAACTTGGATCAGTTGCCACGTTTCAGAATAAATATGGGATCGATTGCCACGTTTCGGCATAAATATAGGATCGATTGCCACATTTCGGCATAAACATTGGATCGGGTACCATGAACCGGTACACTAACAGTTTTGGTTTGGGTTCCATGAGAGGACCATTGAATTGGGCTCCGTGAGAGTACCATTGAATTGTGTTGTGTATCTACTTGTGATGATTACGTTCATATCTAATGATGATTGATATTGAAAGACTGTATGTTGCTCTAAATTGATAACCAATGTGTATTATTGAGAATGTGTGATGCTACATTGATCCTGAAAAGATGACTAATATTGTATATGTTCAGTATATGCCCGTTTTATAATGATGTGAGTACTTTCATGTGTTTCACTTATTGAGATAACCGCGTGATCCTACTAGTACATTGTGGTTGTGTACTAATATTGCACTTGCTTATTCTCTGTTGAGTACAGGCATCTTCAGGCGGCTATTGATAGACCTCAGCTAGGTGGCTATTGAGTGTGACCGGATTCAAGGGTGAGCCAGTTCTTTCAGGCTTCCGTGAATCTTTCTTGTTTAAGTCCACTCTTTTTAGACTCAGACTTTTGTTTAAGGTGTTGTTTAGTTTCGGGGTTGTACCCCTTGTTCTTAGACTTGTCGTTCATAGAGTTTTGGTACAATGACTTTCAGGTTCTAGGGGTTGAAATTCCGTATTAGTTTAATTAGTTGTTTGTTTAAACCTTAGAGTTTATGGGGACTTCATTTTTATTGACATTTAAACTTGCTTCCGTATTTTTAAATGCCTTAGGCTTCGTAAAAGTTGTTTAGTTTGGGTTGTAGTAATGGTTCTCCCATTGGAGGGTTAGTGTGGGTGTCAATCACGATGGTCTGGGTCGTGACAAATTTGGTACCAGAGCCCTAGGTTCGTTGATCTCATTGTATCAAAACGAGTCTAGTAGAGTCTTGTGGAACGGTACGATGACGCCCGTACTTTTCTTCTAGAGGCTATAGGAATTTAGGAAAAATTCACTTATTTCTACTCATTCGTGTTATGACTTGAATCCAATTGGTATCTGGGTGATACAAATTGGTATATTTTCTCCTTCACTTTATGATCCGAGTTAGAGCAACAACAGCGGTAACACCATCACTAGCAAGAGATGATGTGTATAGACTACCGACAGTTGAATAGGGTCACCATTCAGAACAAATATTTATTGCCTCGGTTAGATGACCTTTTTGACCAATTGCAAGGTGCATCAATTTTCTCTAAGATTGATATAAGGTCTAGTTACCATCAGTTAAAGGTTGAGGCGGTTAAGAATTGGGTTTGACCAAGTTCTATGATTGAAATTAGCAGTTTTGTGGGGCTCGCTTACTACTATTGTCGCTTGTGGTATGATTTGAGTCCAATTGGTATCTCCCGATTCCAATTAGTATCTCAACAAAGTGAACTAGACACCGTAGTCCCGGCTGAAGGACACAAGCAAGTTAATTGGAACTGAGAAGGTTCCAATTATTATCTGGCCTTAGGGGTCGTATAAGGCATATATGATCAGTAACGGTCGTATATGGAACGAACTAATTAAAGAATTTGGACTTATCTGCAAGTTGTAACTGCTTGAGTGTCGTGAAACTTGTTGTGAAAAGAAATTCATCACGAGATTAGGTGCAAGTGTCTAGATAAATTATGATGTGGTTCGTAAGTGAGAAATTTGTACGTGCGTTGCGACCAAGTGATAACCGTGTGAGAGTCTGGATATATCTTGGGGATATGTGTGTGGTAGAGTTAAAACGATCTAAAAGGATTCTAAAGTGCGTACTTCGTTAGGTTGACTGGGGTGTGGGTAGACAACGATTGTCCTAGCTAAAGGGATTTTCTAAAATGCATGTGTTATAGCTGGAAACCTTTGTGGGAATTTAGGAAAGAAAGGAACCCCAGAAAAATTATTTGCAGGGGTTTTGTTACCGTTATGGCCGCTGGGGTGGGATTTTTCCCACCAAGGCGAGGCCGCCAGTGCAGGATTCCTCCGGCCAGAGCAGGACAAGGCGAGACAGAATCTCAGCCCTGTCTCTCATGTTTTCCCCTAGTCACAATTATAGACCCCAAATAGTACCCGAACTAACCCATGCGATCTAATTCAGTGTTCAACAATCGAATATCAGTTATAAGTGTGTTAAAATAATGGAGAACCTTGGCATATGATGAGGAAATCAGCGAGGTCGTGGAGGCTGAGGAAATAGTAATGCAGGTAGAGGAGTAGTGCAACCAGGCAAGAAGGTTGCCCCGTCAAGAGAACAAGGCTCAATTTTATGTTTTTTCGGGTAAGACCCAGTTTGAGGGTGTGATGCAGTGGTCACAAGATCTACTCTTGTTTGTGCCCGGATGACTATTGTTTTGTTTGATCTGGGTTCTATTTATTCGTATGTGTCAGTTCAATTGCATTGGAATTTGATGTGGTTTGTGATATACTTGATGTCCTCATCTGTGTTTCTACCCAGTTGAAGAGTCAGTCATAGTCACCCATGTATATCGTGTTGTCCTGTTGTGTTTATGAATTTTCAGATTTGGGTTGATTTGATTATGCTGGATATGACTGACTTGATATAATCTTAGGCATGACTTAGTTGTCCCCCTATTATATCGGGAATTGTAATACTAAGTCGGTAACTCTAGAGATTCCCGGTAGGAAAAGATTAAAGTGGGAAGGGGTGTACAAGCCTAGGCTAGCTAAGATCATATCCTTCATTCGGGCTAGTAAACTGGTAGGGCAGGGTTGTTTGGCTTAATTGGCTCATGTTTGGGATGTTGAGGTTGAGTCTCCCTCTATTGAGTTTATTCTTGTGGTGTCTGAGTGTTAAGGAGGTGTTTCTTACGAATTTAACTGGTATGCCTCCGAATAGAGAATTAGATTTCTGCATTGACTTGGAAATCGACATTCGCCCCATTTCCATCCCTCCGTATTGTATGGCTCCGACAGAATTAAGAGAGCTTAAGGCTCAAATCCAAGGGCTTCTTGATAACGGTTTCATCTGTCCTAGTGCTTCCTCGTGGGGTGCTCATGTTTTATTTATTAAGAAGAATGAGGGTATTATGACTGTATGAGAACTGGTGATTTTATCTGAAGCCATAAATGAGTGAATCGATACCGAAATGACAAGTTTATGGATAAAACAAATCTCATTGAGTATACTTGGGTGAAGGAAATTGAAGTATTTTAGTAAGAACGTGCGTGTAAATTGGGTTAGTCCTTTGAATTTGATGAGTATACATGAGTTTGAGGTGTCGTGTGGATGAAAGGTTGGCTTCGTAGTGATAGTCAAGGTTGACTGAGAGTAATGGTAATAAGAGTTCGTGATGGATTGTGACAGGATACAAATATATAATAAGATTGTTGGTTAAGTTGTATAGTAAGTATGACTTGCGAGTATCTAAGGTCGTGATTTCTAATATTGGGTGAGTAACGTGGTTGTATGGAAAGTTTTAAGATATGGTGAAATACTACTCAAATAGAATTTAAAAGAGCTAGAATCATAATGAAGAAAAATAGTGAGATGAAGTGCCGCCTTTCGAGAGAGGCTAGAGCAAGAATATTTTATTTGATTGCAAAGGCTAAAGAGATATCTTTAGAGGGGTAGATAATTGGGTTCAGAGACACGTGATTTCATTTGTTTTGTTGTGGCTATGATAATAGTGTCATAGATCCATCAGGTTGGTAAAAAACTATCGAAAAAGACTTGAGAAAGGAGTGTGTGGACATTAGCTTGAGTGTGATGACAAGTGCTTGGTCTGGTAATGAGTATGACTGAAATTTTAGCGAAATATATGATAAGATCGATGGAGATGTGATCAATGATAAACAGAGATCTATGAATTTATGAAAATCTTCAAGGTACAAGCTAATGTTGATAGAGAAAGGGATTGTGTTATATGGTGGAAATTACAATTCACTTTTTTCATTGTGAGTCTACATTCGTGGTGATGTATTTTGTCAAGATATGAATTGGCAAGGTGAGAAATGATCAATTGTACCCGGTATTGAGCATTTGAAAGGACTTACACCTGGGTTGAGTTATAAAGTCTATTACTATTGAATTTTAAGTATCTAGGAAAGGTTTCATTTAAAAAGTATTGGGTTATAATAAGGTAAATAGTCGAAGTGTTATGATGGTTGTTAGTATTATGAGTATGATTCATTAGATATGCTCTCGTGTGTTTTCACTTTTGTTGGTGGATCCCAAGTAGTGGATCAGGGGTACCAAATCCTGCGATATTCTCTTGATTGAGTGGGAAGATTGGGAAGATTTGGTTATTTCGAATGACATAATTGGTGTTGTATGGGAGTTGTTAAAGTACTTTAGTGGTTCTACATGTACCACCTTGCTTATGAGAATTTATAGAAGAGCTACCATGCGTATTTGTGGTTGTCTGACAATCTTAATATTCCTCTAGTCGTCGAGGTCATGTATTGATTATGTGTGGTTGAATGTGGAGATCATTGTGTCCAATTCTACTGTTCTTAAGAAGTAATCTACAATTACTAAATCTAGCATTTTGATAGTGTTGTTGGAGGGGTTGTATGTTTGGACATATCCATCGATGAGTATCTGATTTCTAAAGAACAAATTTGTTATAACTTAAGCTCATGGAAATTTATGTTGTGGGATGCATCCAATTCCATGTCTTAAGCATGATTAGGGTTAAGTGAAGGATTGTTGCGATGGAGATATTGCTAAGAACTATGATTGTTTGGGTATTATGAGTGTGTGTTGGTTGATTCAGGTTCACTTCTATTTGTAGCGAGTATTGACTTAGAATTTTATCATGCTTAAGTGCTAAAGGATTCGTCTGGATGATTGTGTCAAGGTTCTTGATAACATGTTGTAGGCGTGTGTACGATCAACTTTGGTGGTTGTTGGGAATCGTTTTTGTTGTAGTTAAGTTTACGTACAACAATATTTATCCCTCGAGTATTGAGATGACTTCATTGAGACATTGTATGGGAGGATGTGTAAGTGTTCAATTGGTTGGTTTGAGGTTGAAGACATGAAACCTTTGGGAGTTGATTTGGTGAAATATGTTCAGGGTAAGGTGAGAAGTATCCAATCTAAGCTTCTAGCAGCCCAGAGTCGACAAAAAAAATATGTGGGACAAGTATCCCCTGTTGTTCAGCGATTCAAGTACTACTCTACCTTTACTTTAGTCAGTCTTCCCTAGTTGATCACTCGGGGATGAGTGATTGGTAAATTGGTATCTATTGTAACGACCTGTTTCGTCGTTAGGGAAAAGCCAACGGGAAAATTTTTTGGGTCGGAAAACTTTTTCGTAGTAACTTGGAATTTCCCAACCTAGTTCAGATTTGGACGAAATCGGAGTTATTGAGGTGTAGGGAAATCTGATAGCAATCAGGTGTTTTAATTATGATTTTGATTACATGAGTAGTTAGATAAGTCGCTAATGAATCCGTACGACTTTACGGAATGGAATTCGGATGAGTAGAACTCCTGAAATCAATCTTAGCGTGAACGGTATTTTCTGAGTATCGTTGGTTAAATGTGTGTTGTGGAATGAGGGTCTTGGGATTATTAAAATAGCTCACTGGTTCCGTGCAAGCCGCTGGGGCGGGATTTCTGCCGCCAGGGCGGGGTCGCTGTAGCGGGGTAAAGGTCGCTGTGGCGGGTTTGACGCGATTTAAAGTCGTAAATAAACCCCAAAACGACTTTATTTTTTATTTATCGACTTTGAGAGCTAGGAGACGACCATATACGAGTTCTTGACCATTTTTCACCATTTTTTAGGCTAAAGGTAAGATTTTAACTCCCCGAGTCTGATTTCGATCCGTAGAACGTAATAGAATGGATAATTATCGATGGGGGAAGGTTTGAATTGGAAACTAATGGTGGAAAAAGCCCTAAATTAGGTATTAGGATCTTGGGTTTGGTCTAGGGTTATTGGGTTTGTTATAATCCGGATAATTAGACCTTTGATTGTTGATCCTTGAATATATTAATTGTTTGTAGACCTAGAACAAGCGGAAAGAATCCGAAAAGGGAAGATTCAAGTGCCTTAGGGGATTCAAGCTTGGACTCGAGGTAGGTGATGTTTGTGATTTCATGTTGGTGTGATATATGTTTGTAATTACTCATTATAATGCATGCATGTATGCAAATGTTGCATTATTGATCACCCTAATCGTAAATGAGGATAATTGAATAATTGTATGCCATGAATCACCTTATGTTGTATGATTGTGAGAATATACATTATGATTGTGGTTTGTTGTATGGATCGGGTGTTACGTTTCGACACACTAACTTGGATCGGTTGCAACGTTCCGGCATAAATATGGGATCGATTGCCACGTTCCGACATAAATATATGATCGATTGCCACGTTTCGGCATAAACATTGGATCGGGTACCACGAACCGATACACTAACAGATTGGGTTTTGGTTCCATGAGAGGACCATTGAATTGGGTTCCGTGAGAGGACCAATGAATTGTGTTGTGTATCTACTTGTAAAATTACGTTCATATCTAATGATGATTGATATTGAAAGACTGTATGTTGCTCTAAATTGATAACCAATGTGTATTATTGAGAACGTGTGATGCTACATTGATCCTGAAAAGATGACTAATATTGCATATGCTCGGTATATGCATGTTTTATAATGATGTGGTTACTTGCATTGTTTCACTTATTGAGATAGCCGTGTGATCCTACCAGTACACTGTGGTTGTGTACTACTACTGCACTTGCTTGTTCTTTGTTGAGTACATGGCATCTTCAAGCGGCTATTGATAGACCTCAGTTAGGTGGCTATTGAGCGTGACCGAATTCAAGGGTGAGCCAGTTCTTTCAGGCTGCCATAGATCTTTCTTGTTTAAGTCCACTCTTTTCGGACTCAGGCTATTTGTTCATAGACTTGTCATTCATAGATTTTTGGTATAATGACTTTCAGGTTCTAGGGGTTGAATTTCCGCATTAGTTTGATTAGTTGTTTGTTTAAACCTTGGAGTTTATGGGAACTCCATTTTTATTGACATTTAAACTTTCTTCCGTACCTTTAAATGCCTTAAGCTTCATAAAAGTTGTTTAATCTGGGTTGTAGTAATGGTTCTTCCACCGGAAGATTAGTGTGGGTGTCAATCATGATGGTCTGAGTCGTGATAATATTTTTCTCTTTTTAATATGTTAACAGTAATTGTAGATAAGATTAGGAATGAGATTATCCGGGAGAAGGTGGGAGTGGCCTCTGTGGTGGACAAGCTGAGGGAAGCGAGACTGAGATGGTTTGGACATGTGAAGAGACGTGGCGCAGACGCCCCAGTGAGGAGGTGCGAGGGGCTGGTAGTAGAGGGTACGC
>JAJOOR010028948.1:0-14370 GCA_036250505.1 Solanum acaule
GTGGGTTGAAGGTAGGCACGTTGGGTCGTTTGGCGAGCTGGGTCGAGTTCGCCAAACCACTCGGCGGTTCGCCTAGTGTCCCCATCTTGCCTTTCATTTCTTGCCAAGTGAGTAGTTGAAGTCTGTAACTTTGGGTGAGAAGCTTTGGGTTGCCAAAAAGCACTTGACGACTAGTCGAAAGGCTTTCCATTCACCCTTTGTTTGCACCCTTGAACCTTTGTGCACTGGAACTTTCGACGTGCCTATCCTTGTTCGCCGAAAGCTATTGGCGACAAGCTGAGTGGTTCCCCCCATCGCCTACTTGCCGCAGTTTTTAGAGTTAATTCCTTCGGCGAGCTCGATCTAGCTCGCCTAAGAAATTCGGTGATTCGCCTTCTGGTGTGGCGAATCTGTCTGAAATTGTTCTGTTGTGCTTTTGTTTAAGTTTTTCTAACTTCTCTTCAAGATTTTACAGACATGACTAAATCAAAAGCTGCTGAAAGAGTAACACCCCACCCCAAGAGAAGTCCAAAGGGATTGTGATAAATGAGGATGCAACTATGTCGAAAGGCAAAGCTACGAAACTATCCACAACTACTGGGAAAGGCAAGGGCAAGAGGCCCACTTCTGCCAGGAAAACCATTACCCTAGACCTTAATATTCCTTCATGGGCTCGGGGATTCTGCAGGGTAGTGTATGTCTTTTTAGTAGACTCACACTCAACAGAACTTGGTGAATCTGGTACTGCTGGTCCTCCTGAGGTGACCTTAAGCATTGATGCTCAGGCAAATTGAGAGACTGCATAGACAGGATCCCCTCTTTACCTCCGTCTCTATTTTGCTTTACTTCACTGTTGAATAATTCCTATTTGCATTTGAGGACAAATGGTTTTTGTTTGTGATGGGGTGAGGCCCACCTTTGTGTACTGATTACGACTCTTGTTTTGTTTATATATTTGTTTATAAATTGGGTTTTTAGCTTAAACTGTGTTGACTCTACCTTTTGTGGACGTTGTGAGAGCTTGTGGCTCCTTATCTTTAATTGAAAATGATTTTTAACCCTTCCAAAATTTGTTTTTACCATGTCTTGTATGTATTGAATGTGGCTGTTCTTTTGCAAATTTGAGTATCGGTTTTGATCAATATCGATGACTCAAATAGTGCTCATAATCGAACGAACATGAATGTGCAGCTATGATGAGACTAAGTGAAGTTACATAGTCAATATGTGTACTCTTTGCATCTCGTTGTGACTAGCCAATTATTGAATTGATTCTTTAGTGATGAACGTTGCACACTAGTGAAAGTGTAGAGTCTTGTTTGACTTTGGTATCGATGCCTTGTGTGATGAGCTTACTGTGAACCATGCATGATAACACCTAGAATTTGCCCCGTTGGTCCAGTTGACTAAGTAAAGCTATCTCTTTATATGATCTTAGGAAACTTCGAAGAGTATGAGCCAATTTGACATATACCTCTTTTGTGGCCTACCTTGTGAGTGTGTGAACCTCTTTTGAACACCCTTTGAGCCTTACCTTTCTTTGGAAGAAACTTGATGAAAATATAACCTTTCTTAAATCCACTACCTATAACCCTCTTGATTTGTGGTTGATTAAATAGCCAACTTAGGCCGAAACCCTAAGTTGGGAGTGTGATGAAAAGAGAAGGCAAGTCAAGAAGTGCATGAAAGTCTCCTTTAACCCATGGTGTTGAAAAAAATGGAACCCTCCATACAAAAAAAATAGAGAAGAGAAAGAAAAAGAAAACAAGAATGAAAAAGTTGTGGAATAAAATACAAAAGAAAGGGGCGTTTTGAACAATCCATGGAAGTGAATAATGGGATGACTTATGAGCACTAAAGAAAATGATGAAAGAAGATGAAAGGGAGTGTTGAAAGCACCACATTTCACGAGGATGAAAGTCACTAAACCTAAATGACCATACCTTTGCACTCAGCCCCATTACAAGCCTTGAAAAGACCTTTTTGATCTTGAGTGAGCTGAAACAATTGTTGATTGGAAAATACGGGCAAACCAATGGGTGAAAGCATGAATTGTGTTCTTCTTTGTGAGAGTGAGCGTTTCATTTGATTTCGAAACTTTAACTGATTAAACCATTGTGTGTGAATATGGAATCATTCTTTGTGTGAGGGCATTAAAAATACCTTTGTTGAGCTTGAACTTGCATTTGAAGCAAGTATAGTGAGCTTGAGAATCATTGATAATAGTGTGTCACAACTTTAGTCTTTGAGTATACAATTGATCCTTGCATGAGTAAGTTGAGTCTTGTTGTGTACATTCATGATTGAGTCTTGTGTAGCACTGTTTGAAAAATCTTTTTTTTGAACTGTTAAACTTGAGATTTACTTGAGGACGAGCAAAATTTTAAGTTGGGGGTTTTGATGAGTCCACAAATTGGACTCATTTATGGCTATATTTTAATAGAATTAGTGTCCTCAAATGCATATTTTGTCTGAATAACTGATGTAAACCCTTAAGTTTCATGTATTTGGTGTTTGAGGCAAAGCATAGACACTACTTGGCAAAAAGGAACAAGGCGGCTGAAAAGAACGAAGAAATGAAGGCCTGAAGATCGCCGATCCCTGTTGGCGAGTCGCCGATCGGCCTGGAGATAGCCTTTTGTTCCAGTATGCTAAGCCCTGAAGGAGAAGATCAAGTTCGCGATGCAGTCGGTGCGTCAACAAGCAGTTCCGCGAAGCAGTACTTCTATCGCCCAATGCCTCAAAATGCGAGAATACTGAAGGCAAAAGCAGGAAGGCGATGAAATTGACCAAAAGGTGGATCGCCGAGCATATCGGTGATCCCGACTAACTGTGCCGAATGGTCCTCTACAACAAAAATTTTCAAACACTATAAATAATTGTTTTAAATTCCTAGTTTAAAGGGGGTCTTCTATTATTTCAAGCTTTTTACATTTTTTGAGAGAGTTAAGTTTTAGAGGGTTTTGGAGACTTTGTTCTAAGACCTAGAAGATTCAAAGGGTTTCAACTCCAAGAAATTGGAAGTGGGTCTCCAAGATTCTTCACTCTTGACGTGTTTTATGACTTAATTCTTCATACCCAGTTGATGGAAACTGATATTGGTATAAATTTTTATCTCTTTTACATGTCTAGCTAAAACCCTAATTCTTGGGGTGTGATTTTTGTGAATATGGGCTAAATTATCTGTTGGGTCTTGCTTGTTGATGGTTTATTTGTTGTTTAAACGTCATTTCGCTTAGTAGTTGTGTATGAACTTAATGGGATTGTAGTTGCCAATACGATTTCATCTTAGTGTTTTTGTCTTATTCGAGAGAGAGGTCGTAAAACAAAGACTACTAAATTGATAGCTGGTGGTATTGGGTCGACATGGGTTCAGCTCGAGAGAGTGAATCCTAGTCCTTCTCCCACACATTCAGCTCGAGAGAGTGAATGGGCTAAGGCGGAGGCTGTGCTTAATGCGGCAACTCAGTGTTTGAGAGATACCGAGTTGATTCGGGGTAAGTTGCTCGAGAGAGAATTTACCCCACTATAGTCTAGCCTAGTCACAAATGCTCAACAATTTACTATCAAAAGCATGTACCCGATAGTCTAGTTTAACTCGTATTCCTATCACATCCCAAGTATCCCGTCTCCATATCTCGTTTATTTATATTTTTGCTATTTTTAGTTGTTAATTAATACAAACCCCCCATTGATAATTGACGCTTGCATCACTCCTTAGATTTAGTATGCTTTTATTTGTTAATATTTATAGCTATGACTAACTAGAACTTGATTTTATTTTTCTATAAATTCTCAAAATCACTCCCTGTGGGAACGATCCTGTAACACCCTAGAAAATTTTTCAGCTAAGACTTGAACCATCCTTCGTTGTGAGTAGGGTTTTACTAAGGAATTTAAAATTTCTTAAGTATGAAGGTCAGGTCACTAGATGTAGCACCTTGATTTTCGAAAAGAACTAAATTGGAAATCGCAAAAATCTGAAATTTTGCAAGTTATGCTAAGTATGAGTTTTGGGTTGAGTTAAAACTATCATAACTCCTAGCTCAGGATGAGTTAGGTGTTCTATTAGATACTGTAGGAAAGATATTTGAATTATCTTTCCAACTCCACCGAGTTTTCTCAGTTTCGAGTTCGTATGAGGGAGATATGTGCATTCGAAGTTGGGCTGTCTAGATTAGGAAAATCAAAACCGGATTTTAGAGGGGTATTTTGGTCTTTTCCTTACCAAATCAGATTTAGTTCGTTTTTAGTAAGGTTTTAAGGGTCTAATCCTATTTGGTTCAGTTTTATAATCCTAAAATTAGCCTAAGGTTTTAGTTGAGAGTTCAAGAAGAGAAAAGAAGAGAAAAGAGGAGAAAAAAGGAGAGGATCAAGCATTCGTCGAGATTCTTGCGTCTTGATGTGGATATTCGCCACGGGTTTGATCCCTAAGAGGTATGTAAGCTTCCATAGTGTTGGGTTAGTTCACCTACATGCCAATCATGTTATTTTCAGCGAAATTTCGTTCTTGAAGTTGAAAGATTAGAGTTCTTGATGAGTTCTTGATAGGTGTTCTTGAAGTTCATTCTAAATCTTGTTGTGTTGGGGTTTTGATGATTTCTTAAGATGAAAATTTAGTAATTTGAGTGTTGTTTTGAGTAGATTAGAGTGTAATTATGTTAAGTAATCGAATCCAAGTGATTGGGGAACAAACCGTTCGATTCTAGGCAAGTTAAGGTGAGAAAACGAGCAAAGATAGTCGTCAAAGTTTTCTGGGTTTGGGCCTGGCATGTCACACCAGCCTGAACGCCCCAACCACTTCTCTAAATGTTAGGGGCTGGCGCCCCGCGCCACTCAGAGCACCAGGGTCTCTTGCCCCTACCCGTTTTTCATCGTTTCGTCTGTTTGAGTTCTTTCAAAGGGTACCGTTACTCTCCTTTGATTCTAAACACTCTAAGCTACTTGTAAACACCTAAAAATCATTCATAACATGATCCTAACCTTGAATTCATAATTCAAATTCAAGGTAGAGTTGAGAGTTAAGTTTTGAGATTCTTTTGAACATTATAAGAAAGTCCATTTGAGTTCTTTTGAGGAGCCTTCTACAACTTCTAGTAACTTGTTTCAAGACTCGAGCAAGTGAGTATGAGGATGAGGAGAATGTATTCATGAGTCTACTTTTTCATCATGAGATCTTTCATAGCATGAACCAAAACTCTTGAATTGATAATTCACATTCAAGAGAGAGTTAAGAGTAGAGTTCTAGAAAGTTTTGAGTTCAATTGTGAATCTTTTGAGATCCATAATCGATTTAAGTTAAATTTTGAGAAAGTAAGTATGAGAATGAGAAGAATTGTATCATGAGTTCCATAATGTTATGTAGACCTACGAGTCAAGTCATTCATGCCCATTAATTCCGCATGAACCCTCTAAGTCGAGCAGTCTTAAGTATCTATGAGAGGAGTAATATATCCATGTCTTAAGTCTTAAGTATTGAGTTTCTAACCCATTTGAGATTACATTCCTAATCATGGTACTATTACATGTTACCCATGAAGTCCTTGAATTGGGTTATTCATGTCCATAATTCCGCATGAACCGTATAAGTCGAGCAATCTTGAAACTAGAAGTATCTAGAGTTGAGTACCCAGAGTCGAGTATCATATCTTTGAGTTGAGTATATAAACTTTGAGTTGAGTATCTAATCTCTGAGTTGAGTATCTAATGTGTAAGTTGAGTATCTAATCTCTGAGTTGAGTATCTAATCCTTGAGTACTTCTGAGTTGTGTAAGTTGAGTATCCTTGAGTATTCCTTGAGTTGAGTAAGTTTGAAAAGAGGTAAGTATGTTTCCATTTTTATCAAGTTCAAGCTTATGTTATGCTTTAGAATTCCCCTTACATGCTCGTACATTCCACGTACTGAGCCATTTGGCCTGCATCTTCTCATGATGCAGACACAGGTATTCAGGATCATCAATAGGATCTTCGTTGATACATCCGAGAGTTCGAGTTAGCTATGGTGAGCCTCCTTACTTTTGGAGGATTTTATTTACTTTTTAGTTTAGTCATGATGTCGTGGGTCTTATCCCAACTTCCATCTTTATCAGTTAGAGGCTTTATAGATAGTCAGTTTATTAAATGTTTTAAAGACTTAAGTTGCCTATTTTATGGTGAGTTGAATATATTATTTTTATTTAAGTTGTTCATTTGAGTTAATGTTTTACAAAGTTGAGTTTGTTGAATTTTTATTCAGTTTTTAAGCTTTTGCATGCTTAAGTTAGTCTTCCACTTGTAGTCAGCTAGGATAAGGGTTCGCTTGGGGACCATCAATGGTTCTTGAGTGCCGGTCACGTCTAGGGTGTAGACTCGGGTCGTGACAACAACCATTTGTTGGGTTATATCACTATACGCGATCGTGTGGTACTTGAACCAAAATAGTGTCAGTTGATTATGTCGAACATCATGTATTGCAGAGTTCATTGGTAAATACCCAAATTGTCAACAAGTCAAGGTAGAACACCAGAGGCCCGGTGGTATGGATCAGAACATAGATCTTCCGAAATGGAAGTGGAAGATGATCAATATGGATTTTGTTATTGGTTTACCACGGTCTTGTAGGCAACATGATTTGATTTGGGTGATTTTAGATCGAATGACTAAATCTGCCCATTTCTTACCAGTAAAGACTACATATTCAGTAGAAGATTATGCCAAGTTATATATTCAAGAGATTGTCAGGCTTCATGGAGTTTCGGTATCCATCATTTTAGTTAGAGGCACGCAATTCACCGCACAATTCTGGAAGTCTTTCCAGAAAGGTTTGGGTTCGATAGTAAATTTGAGTACTGCCTTCCATCCTTAGACTGATGGTCAAGCAGAGCGTAAAATTCAGACTTTAGAGGATATGTTGAGGGCGTGTGTGATTGATTTCAAGGGTAATTGGGATGATAACTTAACTCTCATTGAGTTTGCTTACAACAACAATTATCACTTTAACATCCAAATGGCTCCCTATTAGGCTCTTTATGGGAGAAGATGTAGATCTCCTATTGGATGGTTTGGGGTTGGTGAAACTGGGTTGATAGGACTAGACTTGATTCATCAAGCTATGGAGAAAGTGAAAACTATTCAAGAAAGGTTGAAAACAGCGCAGAGTCATTAGAAGTCTTATATAGATGCTAGGAGAAGCGACTTTGAGTTTGAGGTGGATTATTGGGTTTATTTGAAGGTTTCACCTATGAAGGGTGTTATGAATTTTGGCAAGAAGGGGAAACTTTGTCCTTGATATATTAGCCCTTACATGATATCCAAGAGGATTGACAATGTAGCCTACGAGTTGGGGCTATCGCAAGAGTTAGCAGCGGTCCATTCGGTGTTCCACATATCAATGTTGAAGAAGTGTATGGCTGATCTCTCACTTATTATACCTACTAAAAATATTGGTATTAAGGAAAACCTATCTTACAAGGAGGTACCCGTTCAGATTCTTGATCGTTAGGTTCGCAAGGTGTGACTAAAGAGGTTACATCAGTCAAGGTTTTATGGAGGAACCAGTTTGGTGAGCAAGTTACTTGGGAGGCTAAAGAGGACATGAAAAAGAGGTACCCACATTTCTTTGAGTCTGGAGAACCAAATCAAGGTACTAATTCTTTTCTTGGTACTTTTTAAGTTGAAATGTTGTGTTAATTTGCATGTTGGGTGTTTGAGTTGGGTGCTAGATGTTTCCGCCCTTAGTTCTACCTTAGAGTGATATCATTTGAGGATGAATGCTCCCAAGGGGGATATATTGTAACATCCCACCTTAGATAGGGCTAAATTTACAAAGCGCTAAATTGGAAATAGCTAATTTGAGAATTTTTGTAAGTTATGCTTAAGTTGTGAGTTTTGGGTCAACTTCAAATGACCATACCTTTCAGTAAAGGATGATTTAGGTGGCCATAAAATATCAAATGAAAGGTCTTAAAATCCTATTTCCAACTCCACCGAGTTTACTAAGTTTCGAGTTCGGATGAGGGAGATTTGCCCATTTGAAGTCAGCCTGTCCAGTTAAGGAAAGTGACCCAAATTAGTAAGGGGTATTTTGGTCTTTTCCTTACCCCATCAACATAAAACATTTGTAGTACTATTTTAAGGGTCAAAATTGATTTAGGTCAGTTTTCACAATCCGAATTTATGCTTTAGGTTTTAGAAGACACTTTAAGAAGAGAAACGAGGAGAAAAGGAAGAACGCTCGAGGTTTCTTGCGAATCGAGGATTTGTTTCGCCAAATCGAGGTATGTAAGTTTTCATAGTGTTGGTGTCACACCCCGAGCCTACACCCTGGACGTGGCCAGCACACGAAGACCATTGCTGGCCCCAAGCGAACCCTTGGCCTGGCTTACTTACTTAGCGGAAGACTATATGCATATTTAAAATGATCAAACACTATAAATGTACTTTAAAAGAATAAATTGAATTGCTCAAGCTGAACTCATAATGTTTTAAAAATAAACATTTAACTTAGCCAAAAATGGCAACTCAACTCTGAACATAAGTCAATAACAAAGTAAAGACAAATGACTAAATGATTGTCTATCTATGAAGCCTTTAATAACTGAGATGGATGTCGGAACTGGACCTCAACATCCTAATGAACTATCTAATACTGAAAGTAAACAAAAGAGATCCAGAGTAAATGTTTTTTTCATTTAAGATGAGAGGAAACACCGATTTCCAAAAGAGTTCATGAGAAGTTTAGAGTACTACCTGTTTTAAGAGAAATCTTTTTGAGTAATAATCTCAAAGTTGAGGATGAGGAAATGTTTTGAAACATATGAGCTAAGTTATATTTTGTGAGTAGTAATGAGCACCGATATGGGGACGAGTTAAGATAATTCAAAGTCCTCATAAACTATATAGCCAACGTGGGTAGAAAAGGGTCATACCTTATAGATGATTCTTTATTGCTTTTTAAGCATATCTTAGTGTATCCACTTAGTTGAGGAGTTCTATGCCCAGACAAAGTATAGGAAAGTTCTGGCAGCGTGGGTGAGATGTTGTATCATCACATAGCTCATAGTAATTGTTGTTCGTTAGAGAATCTCACAAACATAGTTATTTTGTATTGTTTTACATAGAAACTTAGTGATTATTGTATTTTTGAATACATTAAGTTGTTATCTACTATTTTAAAATGCTTTATACAAACTGCATCTTTATTGTTGTTTTATACTACTTTTAGTTGAGTATCCATAAGTTAAGGGTGAGTTGAGTCGAGTCGAGGTAAGTATATTTCATTCTTTCCAAGAGGTAAGTATGTTTCATTCTTTCCAGGATCAAGCTTTTATGTTACTTTCAGTATTCCCATTACGTGATCGTACATTCAAAGTACTGATGTCATTTGGCTTGCATCATTTCATGATGCAAATACAAGAGATTAGGGTCATCAACAGGCGATTCGTTGATACCATTTGCAGTCCCAAAATTGTTTGGTGAGCCTCCTTGCTTTCAGAGGATCCCTTATGTATTTTCATCTATTTCAATTTTGTTAGGATGATCGGGGGTCTTGTCCCGACATCCCTCATAGTATTTTTCACACCCTAGATTCAAGGGGCGCAACTGGCTCCTAATGCGAAAACTCAGGCTCGAGCCAACCCTGTTAAACCATTTGCTACTAGCGCATAGCAACCACACGCAATAGAGAAAACAAACAGGTCTATCTCAGCTTAAAATTAAGCTCTTGACTGACAAAGCCCCTGTAAATAGATCCATAAAAGAAACAACTACTCCCAAGAGTTCATACAAAGAAATAGCCAAGTAGCACATAAGTCCTGATCGGGCCGTCGAGGCCACCATGATCTCTATACCAAAATGGAAAGCAGGTATATATTAAGATAATACATCAAACAACTAACAAGCTTCAACAAACTAACAAACTAGGCCAGCATGGCCATAACGTAGCTCTGCTTAGTCTTCGGCCGTAAAAGTAGCCCTGACTCGTAAGAAATGGGCTGATTTTGTTAGTCTATCAATAATTACCAAAATAGAGTCAAACTTGCGACGCGATCGAGGTAACCCTGTAATAAAATCCATAATAATTGCTTCCCACTTCCACAAAGGAATGACTATCTCCCGAACTAACCCAGCAGCCTTTTGGTACTCAACCTTCACTTGTTGGCAGTTAGGATACTATGCCACAAACTAAGCAACGTCCTTCTTCATCCCGTGCCACCAATAGATCTCCTTAATATCATGGTACATCTTCGTCGAACTAGGGTGAATCGAATAACGGGAATGATGTGCCTCTTCCATAATTCGATGTCGAAGCCCTTCAACATTCAGAGCACACAATCGACCTTTATACCTAAAGAATCCATCTCCTGCTATATCAAATGCTAAAGACTGCTGATCCTGAGCCTTGGATCTGAGCTGCTCTAAGCTAGGATCTTCTTGTTGGCGTGATTTTACTTCTACAAGTAGAGATGATACGACTATGTCCTGAATTGTTACCCCACTATCTTCTGCCTCTAACAATCTGACTCCCAAGCTAGCTAACTGATGAAGCTCTCGCGCTAGCTCATGCTTCTCAACACCTAATTAGGATAAACTACCCATATATCTTTGACTGAGGGCATCGGCTACCACATTCGCCTTTCCTGGATGATATAACATATCCAAGTCGTAGTCTTTCAGTAACTCAAGACATTGACGCTGTCGCAGATTTAACTCCTTCTATCTAAAGATATATTGAAGGCTTTTATGATCTGTGAAGATGTCAACATGAACACCATACAAATAGTGTCTCCAGATCTTTAACGCATGCACAACTGCAGCCAACTCTAAATCGTGGGTCGGATAGTTTTTCTCATGCTTTCTCAACTGTCTTGAAGGATATGCGATAACCTTACCATGTTGCATTAGAACACATACCAACCCAACACTAGAAGCATCACAGTACACCGCATAGCCTTCTGGACCCTCTAGTAATGCTAGAACTAGGACTGATGTCAACCTGGCCTTCAGCTCTTGAAAACTATGCTCGCAAGCCTCAGTCCACTGGAACTTAGCTGTTTTTTGAGTCAGCTTCGTTAATGGTGCTGAAAGTGAAGAAAACCCCTCTACAAACCTTTTGTAGTACCCAGCTAACCCTCAGAAACTACAAACTTCAGTCGAAGTCATGGGTATGGGCCAAGTCTTTACGACCTCAATCTTTTGTGTATCAACCGCAATGTCTGCATCTGATACAATATGGCCTAAGAAAGCTACAGAGTCCAACCAGAACTCACACTTAGAAAACTTTGCATAAAGTTCTTGGTCTCGAAGAACCTGAAGGACTGCTCACAGATGATTTACATGCTCAGCTTTTGAACGTGAATACACCAAAATATCATCAATAAATACACTCACAAACAAGTCTAGATACGACCTGAATATACTATTCATCAGGTCCATGAACACTGTTGGGGCATTAGTTAATCCAAAAGACATTACCAAGAACTCAAAGTGTCCATATCTGGTTCTAAAAGTTGTCTTTGGAAAGTCTTTCTCCCAAACTTGTATATGGTGGTACCCTGATCTTAAATCAATATTTGAGAAGCACTCAACACTTTGTAACTGATCAACAAGTCATCGATCCTCGGGAAGGGGATACTTATTCTTTATAGTCACCTTATTCAGCTGTCGGTAATCGATACACATTCTTAGTGAGCCATTTTTCTTCCTTACGAATAACACTGGAGCACCCCATGGTGAAGCACTAGCCTGATAAAGCCTTTATCCAGCAAGTCTTTTAGCTGATCCTTCAACTCCTTGAGCTCAGTAGGAGCCATTCTATAAGGAGGGATAGATATGGGTTGTGTACCTGGTAGCATATCGATAGCAAAATCAATATCCCATTTTGGAGGGATACTAGGGAGCTCGTCTGGAAATACATCTAGAAACTCATTAACTACTAGAATAGACTGAAGACTTGGTGGTTCTGCATCTATTTTATGAACATTAACAAGATGACAAATACAACCCTTAGTAATCATCCTCCTCGCCTTAAGATAGGAAATAAACCTACCTTTCGGTGTTGCTGTATCGCCATTCCATTCCCAAACTGCCTCTCTAGAAAGTGAAATCTAACAATCTTTGTCCGGCACTCAACATTAGCATAACAATATGCGAACCAGTCCATACCCATAATGACATCGAATTTGACCATCTCTAACTCTACGAGGTCCACAGAAGTTTGATGGTCGATAATTTCTACCATGCAACTTCGATAGACTCTCCTAGCAATAATAGACTCACCAACCGGTGTAGATACAATAAAAGCATAAACACAATGAGAACAAACAATCAATGTACCTGTCACAACATCTGGTGATGACTCTGAGTCCTGTCGATCGGCTAGTGAATATGTACGGTTCTGTCCACTACCAAAATTAAATGCTCCCTCTCTGCCTCCGCCTCTACCTCTACCTGCTGCAGTCTGGGGTCCACGCCCTATAGACTATGCTGATGAGAAGGAACATACTACTAACCTGGTCGACTGACCTATATCACTCTGAACTATGGGCGGGCAGTTTCTCCACCCATGACCTTCCTGTCCACAAGAATAACAACCTGTGGAACCCTGTCTGCACCTCTAGAAATACATCCTACTGCAAGTAGAGCAACACGGCGAGGCTGTCCTAACCTGGCCTGAAACCCTCTGTTGTTGAGAGCCTAATGCTTGTGAACCCTCACCTAAGCCTGACTGTCCCTAACGATCAAATTTACTACCCTGGAACTGCTGTGGTGGAGGTTTAGGTGGACTAATAGAATATCGGGGTTTGGGACTACCCTGAAAATCTCCTTGTGAACCACCGACCTAGCACTCTTCTGTCTCTCTCTCGACCCTCTCACTCGTATACTGTAGATGTCGGCTGTAACACCCCTCAAAATGAACTAGGATGAGCTAGAGCTTCTCATGTGTTTTAGAAGTTAGTAACTTGTTTAAATGTTGAGTTCTGACTTTTAAGATTTAGTTTGAAGAGTTTAGGTAGTCAACGTCTTGGCACGTGTTAGACTCCATGCTTTGAGACCTACTCTAGGTTGGTTGGGGGTGCTAGCAAGGAGCCAAGCCATAGCAAAAAAGCTAAGGCTTTCCCAAGTTAGCTGCCCACTGCCCCAAAGACCACGGGCACCACCACGGTCAGTGGTGCCCTAGACAATCTGTATACTTGGGCGTGAAGATCACTTGGTCTCAAGGGAGGCAAGGCAACTTTGCCTAGGTGCTGCCTCATCTTCATGAGCTCTACCACGACTCGTGGTGTGCACCACGGATCGTGGGAGCATTCGTGAAGATGCCTTGGGACCTTGAGGGCTTGACATGGTGGAGAGGCCCACTGGTCAAGGGACCACGAGCATCACCACGGGCCATGGTGCCCTTCACAACCCGTCCAAGTGGGCGTGGTCCCTGACGGGGCTGCCCAAATGAAGGGTTTTTAAGTAATTTTGTTTTAATTGTTTATTATGTGGGGTTGATTTTAAATGATTTATATGTTAAATATATAAGGTTTTAAGTCTTTTAACAAGTCATTTACTCTTTTTCCCAAATCAAAACCCCAAAGTTCTTTCTCTCTCTAAAGTTCTCTCAAGTTCAAGGAAGAAGAAGGGGGAGAGCTAGGGTTCAATTAAGGGTTCCCTTCCACCAAATTTCGTTGAGATTTCATCAATTGAGGTATGGTGGCTCTTCATCTATGACTCATCTTCGTCCTAGAGTCAATTTTACAATATTTTCAAAAAGTGACTAAAATCTTGTTTTTGAATTCTATCAAGGGTTCTTGCATGAAAATGATTTGAAACGTTGGGATATGGGTTAATTGATGTTTGTTTGTGGTTTTTGAATGAAATACTCCATGAACCCTAGTCTTCTACAAAACCCAAAAATTTGCTATGAAGTGGGTCTATTTCTATAAATTCAAAGTTGATGGAATTATGTGTAAAGTGAATTGTATTGATATCGCTTGTGTTGTTTAATGTTTATTTATGATTAATTGTTGATAATGAATGAATTAAGAGTGGTAAGCCTTATGGGTGAAGTATTGGTGATTTTGACTATGGCTTTGGATTATGGTAAGAAAGCTTGAACTCTCTTTATTGAATTGATTGTTGTTGGTAGGCTGGATCCACCTTTGGCGGAAGTGTTATATCTTATTATTGTGTGGTATTATTGTGATTTGAGGCCATGAAGGGCATTATATGAGTGTTATTATATTGTTGTATTATTATACACATATGAGGCTATATGTAAAGTCCTATATGAGGTTATATGTAAAGTCCTATATGAAGCTATATGTAAAGTTTGTGTGAAGCTATAATGTGAAGATGTTCTAATGGTATTAATGTGATATTGTATAAAGTGTTATTATGCTAATGTGAAAGCATGTTTCTCTTGAAATG
>JAJOOR010028949.1:0-12237 GCA_036250505.1 Solanum acaule
TTTTTTTTTTTTTTTTTTTTTTTTTTTTTTTTTTATGTTATATGGATATAACTACCCAATAAATAGCAAAGTTAATTATATACAAATAATAAGGAAAGTTATTAAATATTAAATAGGAAAATTATTATTACAAGGATAATTAATTATGTCTAGGCACATTTTATGTGATGAGTTTTTCATTAATACCTTCTCTTTCATCAATATTCCTATATCACATATTGTCAATATTTTCTTCCCATATTCCTTCCAATTTAAGATCTTTTTGATGATTCTAGGAGCAATTTTTGTGATTTGAATTCATCAAGTATCTTTTAATTGATTTTTCTCTCTTTTTTATGAAGATTATATTTGTATCCATTTATTTTTTCATCTATTTTTAGAGGGGTTTGATTGAAGAGTTATTTTGTTTTTTCCATTACAATGGCAATAGATATATAAAAAAAAAGTAGTAAAGGAAGAATATGAGCAAAAAGAGATTGAGGTTTATGTGATTGTCAGATTTGTATATAGTAGAATACATATTTACATATATACTTGTATTGTAATATTAGCACAAGTTGAAATGATGATTTGTGCGTACAAGTATATCTAGATACATAAGTAATCTATTCAATTTAAAAGGTTGATTAGGCAATACAAGTATAATTAATACTATATATTTTTAAACAAATACATGAGTTAACACCAAACCTCAAGTGTTACAGAAAAAACTTGACCAAAAAGAGATTGACGTTTGTTGGATATATCATTTTTTTATACAAGAGAATACTTACACACTTTGATACCTACACATTCCATTAATTTCCATTTTTCTTGATTCTATGTTGTCCAATGTATCCATCTTTTGTTTAACAACAATGTATTCATTTATATATATATATTGTATTCATTTTTTTGAATAACAACAATGTATTCATTTTTCAAGTTGTTGTGTTCATATGTTAATTGTGATACTTTACCTTGTTTGATATATTAATACATTAAGTTTTTATAAATACTTGTATCATTGATATACTAATACTTTAAGTTTTATAAATAGAGATACCACTTTGAATTCAAAGTATTCATATGCTAACTTTACACAATTAAGACATTTTTCTTGTTTAGTTCATTGTAATTAAAATTGTATTAGTGTATAAATAGAAAAATAAAAACTTATAAAGAAATACAGCTAGAAAAAGATATAAATTGTAGTCCTTTTTTTTTTTATAAATAACATACTTATAGCTATTAAACTTTAATAACCCTATAAATATAGTCATTTTTATAAGTTGCTCCTTTATTTATTTATCACATTTGCTTATTTCTTCGTATATCATGGGAGGGAGGAAGGTAGAACCTTCTTTCTCGTCTCAAAACAAGTATCGCTTTAGCAAAAAAAGAATTATCTTGAAATAACTATCACTTAAGAAATTTGAGATAAAAATAAGTAATTGTTTCAACTATATCTTTAAATAACTTCTTCTTAATAATGTTCAATTTTTGAGAAATACTAATAAATAGTAATAATATACTAAACAATCCCTTATATTTATCATTTATCTTAATACACTGATGAAGAGCTAAAGAAATACTTAGTTTGGGATGAATAACTAGATTTATAAAAATAATTAAAACTATTAATAATTTAAATATACAACTAATAATTCATAACAAATTGAAAAGAAACTTTAGATACTTTGTCTAAACATTAGTATAAAGAATAAATTGATGAGAAGAAAAATAAAAACAATGTCGGAATTAAAGAGGATTGTACATTCGTTCTCCATTTCTTTTCTCCTTAATAAAAGGGCACATGCACACCACCAAAAGGATGTGGTGCTTTATCCTAATTATTTTTTTGGATTCAAGCTTTTAATATAATTTTTTCAAAAATAGAAAACGTTATTTTTTAAATGAAATTTAAATTTTAATACGCTTATTGAATATCAGAAAAGAATAATTATAAAAAAAGAAAAAGAAAAAGGCACATGCATGAGAATGTCCTTTGCGCGCCTATGATTGCTGACAACTTATTTAAGATGTGTTGTATAAGGAGGACCCCTTTCTCTTTTCTTTGTTTCACCCTATTTTCTTAATATTAATAATCAAGTATGCCACTATGTGTTTAAAAATATATAAAACAAGAGACTATAAATACTCTAACGAGGTTATCACTTACAAACTAAAATTTAGAAGCAAAAGCATATAATAATGTACTAAATTATGTCAACCAAAAATAAATTTCACTTCTTAAATATTGATATTATTTTTAAAAATTATATATATTCCGATAACAATATGATAAAAATAAAATATAAGGATGCTTCCAATATGACTTTGAAAACTTCTTAACGCGAAAAAAAAGAAGTTTCAAAATTAAAGAAGCTGTATAAACAATAATATTATGTGGGAAAAGAATATCAATGCCATAGAATTTTCTTCTAAAGGGGAAAAAAGTGTAATTGATTAAACAAACAGGGAAGAAATAGAAAATCAGAATAAATGGAGGATCAGATATTAAAATAGATTATTACAAGGGCTAAAATGAAAGTATATTTTTCCTCTCTCTTTACTGTAACCGCGTAAAACCTTTGCTGTAAACGTGAAATGTCCGCCGCGGCGCACGTTAAGTCGCTTTCTATTTATTTATTTTATTTATAATTTTTAGTTGCTTGTATAATAATTGTGTCATGAAGTAAATAAACAAATAAAATATAAAATACTATAACTTTTGCTTAAAGAAAAAAGGAAAAAAATAATTAACTTTAATAACTTACCATTTAATTTCTCTGACTTCTCTTCTTTTCCTACTTTTCACTATTTGACCAAAACAGTTTGGTCCAATATAGCATTTACTAGATGATAAATGCCGATGATTTTTCTAGGATTTTGTTTCACACGGTTAAAGTATCATTTTTAAGCGAAATATTTTTTTTGTCTCTGATTACTTGTTCATTTTTAAATTCTTAATATAGATGTGACTTACATCTATTAAGAAAACAATGATTGTCATAGTGAATTTATCATTTTATCCCTATTAATTATGAAGTGGATGAACTAGAAATTTAAAATTTTCAAGAAGTTTTACCTTTTTCAAAGTAATTAATTGAGGGTACAAAAGGTAAATTTTTTTTATCCTTTCTTGATTTGTTAAAATTGACAAGTAAAAAAGAAAATTGGACAAGTAATTAAAGACAGAGAGAGTATTTTCTTGAAAATAAATATTTTTCCAACTTTGTATTTTTGTTTAATATTGTGTAAGCAAATAACATATATTATTTTAAAAATATTTTTATATAATTTAGGCCAACATTTGTGTGTGAATTTGGGATTAAAAAGAATTTTGGGAAAAATTAAGTGCATGTGAGGTGTAACAACTAGAAAGTCACAATTTATTTTTTCTATTCCTACCATAGAAATTATTTTCCTAATTAAGAAAATTATTTTTTTACATTGACTAACCTAATATTTTTTAAATATAAAAATATTACGTACCAAACACGTTCTAAATTAGAATTGCAACTTGGATCATTTGTTTATGTAGATGATGAATTTCATCTATTGAATGTTTCAACATTTACCTGCTTCACCTATGAACACATTACTATAACTTTTTTTTTTATGTAATATACGGAGTTAGGTGGGGTTCATGGGTAGTTAGGTGGGGTTCATGGGTTCGAATGAACTACATTACTATAACATTTTTTTTTTATGTAATATACGGAGTTAGGTGGGGGTTCATGGGTTCGGATGAACCTAGTAACTTTTTCGTAGACCTTGTATTTGTACTAGAAAATTAATCAAATGTGTCTATATATATTATAATTTGTGAATCCCTAACAAAATTGATTGACTGTTCTAAAGGAAATTTAGAACCCCCAAATTTTATCTTGGCTCTACCTCCGGACTAATATATATCACCTACCTTCATTACAATAAATAAATTTAAATTTACTTATTTGAGAATTTAAAAACTTGCTACAGTAAGGTATTATTCAACTTTTTTATAAAAACGTTATAACAGAAACACCTTTATTTGAAAATCGTTATATGTAGAATTGTTTCCGGACTTGAATTGAGTAGTTTTTTAACAAAATTTGTCAACTATAAAATATATATTTTTGAGTTGAAATCTAAAATTTGGTTAAGTAAATCAAATATTTAATTAATGTTTCTCCGGTCTCAAAGTAAATATTCCTTTTGTAAAAAAGAAAAGAAAAACAGTTTCAAAATAAGTCTTTAGAAATTTAAAACTAAAATAATAATTATTCCCAATTAGGGTAATAGAAATTCACTAGAATACAAATATGTTTGGAATAGAAATATTTTTATAATATAAATAAATATATTTGAGATCCTATCAATTAATAAGAGTAAAATATTAATGAATGTTAAATAATTTCAAACAACACTTATTTTGAAAGAAAAAAATAGTGAGTAAACACCTAAAAATTAAAGCATCTCAAATATCTCCTAATTTGATTTCAACTTTTTACTTTTCATTTTTAACAAATCAAAAAAGTATAAAAAAATTTCGTTCTCACTATACACTCAATTTTGAAAAATATAGTGAATTGTTATGAATTACAATGGAGGAAAATCCCAAAGATAAACTTATCTGATTCCCAACCAAAAATTCCAAACTTTTTTTTTAAAGAAATAGAGATTCACTATGATACAAACATATGTATAACATAAATAAATCGATTTAAGATCCTATCCATTAGTAAAAATAAAATAATCATGAATATGAAATAATTTAAAACTGCACTTATTTTGCAAGAAAAAAATAGTGATTAAACCCCTAAAAATTTCATACCCCACCCCCAAATAAAGAGGATAATAATGCTGTAACTTTACGCAAGTCATTAAAGGGGAAAGAAAAGTTATACCGATTATATAACGCAATCTTTAATTTTTAATCGAGCGCTTCTTATCAAAGATTATTTGACGTGATGTAAATAAAATAAAACATGCTCGATTGGATCCTCGAATGCCAGATCAGATACTCTGGAACAAAAAAAATAAAATTAACAAAAGCAAAAAAAGCCTCAGGAAAAATAAATTCTCAATAGTATAATAAATATCGCCGTCGAGCGTTCAAAAACAATGATATGGTTAATTAAACTACAGTAAAAAGAATGAAATCATTGCTATCAGTTCCCATCTTAGCAACAACACTCCCAAATCTCACACCGGACACTTTTTCACCGCCGGAGATTCCAATCTGGTGGTTCTTCCCGCCGTCGGCGCCGGAGATTTGGTGGTGATCTTCATCGTGCCTGGCGGGAGGATGGTAGTACATACGGGAAGTTTGAGGACAATGAGAATTGAATCTAGCCACCATTCTCACTCCGGTATCCAACAGCTCCACATACTTACTCATCTTTATCTCTCTCTTCAGATGATTCTGCAAAAACAATTCAAAAGAGAGATGAAAGGAAAACCAGAAGAAAAAGACAAAAGGGTTTAGAAAGCGTCCCAAATATCGGATACCATAAAATTTGGGGATAGAAGAGAAAATTGAGGAAAATAAGAGGCTAATATATATAGTGATTGGGTTTTTTACTTTTTCTTTTTCGGTTACAAAGTTAAATATGCAGCTAGGGTATTAATAATTCTTATTTGCTACAAACTCCCTCCACTTGAAAAATTATGACATAATTGTCCGTTTCTTTTTTAATTGTCGTGATGAGGTTTGTCACCGTCCTTAAGAAAAAAATTACATTTGACCAATGTGCCTTTTATTAATTTTTATTTGACTCTCAAGTATATTGTTCCATAGAACTTGTTAAAAGTAATGTAAACATAAAAACTGAATGCTCTTTGTATAAAAGTAAACTATGAATTTAATTTTTATCACAAAACATATTAATTATAAAATGATAATGTAAAATAATGAGTATAAATCATATTTTTTTTAAAAGTCAAATAGATTTTCAAAAATTACATATAATCAAACACATAATATAACTTCATTCATAAATAACTTGTCAAATATATAAGGGTAAAACGGTAAATCCACTGTGTCGATAATTTTTAATTCATGCACTTCATAATTAATAAGGGTAAAACGGTAAATCCACTGTGTCGATAATTATTTTCTTAATAGGTGTGTCAATTCAAAAGTGGACAAGTAATTAGGGACATAGGGAGTATGTTTAAGTGTCAGATGAGGATTAGAGGGATAAATACATATTTTTATCGAGCTAACGCTAAATTTAACAAAAATAAAGGTAAATTTCACTTTTGATTTTGATTAATTTTAGTTTTATTTCATTTAATATTTAGCTAAACTTATTTAACCTTTAAGAACTATATATAAATTTAATATAATGAATTGATAATTAGATACGTATTTCAACGGTGAATGATTGAAAAGTAGAGGAATAAGAGTTAATGTTTTTTAAAATTAAATAAAGCTTAAATATGCACAATCAAATATTACAAAGACTAATATTTTAATTTAGTAATATTACAAGGACTCTATATGAAATTTCCATAAAAGTAATGGAGTAATTAAACGACGGTCAAAGGTTATTTAACTTTATCTATTATTTTAAATTTAAGAAAAAGATTTTAACAAATTATACTTTACGCCTAATATTAAATACTTAATCCTCTAAATTATTTAACTAAATTTATACATCAATTAATATATATTACCATGGTAAACAACTCATATTAATCGTTGTTTCTTAAGAAGCATGCAAGATTTCAAAGTGAACAAATAGTAAAAGTAAACGGAGGAGGACGTAATTTCCAAGTCTTGAGATGTACTCCTTCCTTTCCATATCAGTCATTTACCTTACTATAAATAGTTTTCTCAAATTACTCTTTTCGTTCATTTTTTTACTTGTGTCAAATATTTCTATGATATTTTTTTTTTTTTTACTTGTTATTTCTAACATATTTTGAAAAAATAATTATATTCCCTATTTTACCCCAAACATTAATTCATTACTACTCAAGTCATCCCAAGACTTACTATTATACAACGATTAATATGAACAAGGGAATATACAACAACTTATTTTGAAAGCTAACATTCATTGATTGCAATAATAAAGATGCTAATTAAAAAAGAAAGTGAGATGCTTTGGTCCAATTGGCATAAGGTGTTTAACTTGTGTTTGGCTTATTCTCAACAAATTTATGCCAATTGCATTATTTTTAAATTTAAAGATTCCACGCAACCATTGAGACGAGGAATAGATCTACCAACATATTATAAAACCTTTTGTAAGCAAGATTTGCTCCGATCAGGAGTGTTCACGGTTGGGACAAAAATCCATCAAAATTAAAAAACGAATCAAATCGATCAAATGAACTGATTTTATTTGGGTTTGGTTTGGTTTGGTTTTAGATTTTTAAAAATGGATAGTATTTGGTTTGACTATGATTTTGTTCGAAAAAATAGAAAGGAATAACTGAATTCAACTAATAAATTATATACATAAATTTTATTATTATACATACATAATATATTGTTTTTATAAATAAATTTAAAGATCTTATATATGTTTTCATTAAAATTTATTTGTAATTTACTTATGAAAGCAAAAATGCCCATGGTGAGAACATTTATCTTATTGGTTTCTTGTGTATGAGTGTCTATGACAATTCTTTGTGTGACTGAAAATGTCAATGTCTCTTCCTTTTAGGCCAAAATAGTGCATTTTGAAACTCTATTTATAGTAAATTCAGTGATAGAAAGTTCTGCAATGTTAGTTATTTCAACTATTTTTCAATTTGAATGGACTGTTGTCATTTTTTTCACGTTTTGAATGAATTGTTTCTTTTGTTTTTATGTATGGTTAATAATCGAATAACCGAACCCGATCGAACCGAAATCAATAAATGTATATTATATTTTGTTTGGTTTGATTTTGATAATTTTAAAATCGATTAAGTTTGTTTGATTTTGATTTTGACCAATAACCGACCTGTGAATACCCCTAGCTCCAAGCCTTTGTTGTAAAAAAACAATTGAATCAAAGCTTATAGATGAAAAATGAAAGGTGCAAAATATAAAGGTAAAATAGATCAACAATTCCTTAATTAACTCTTTCATTTTCTTTTATTTGTCCGTTTTAGCAAGTTAAATTCAGATTTAATTCAAAGTAATACCATCAATAAGAATAACTTAATAAAGTAAATATTTAATTAATATTTTAAAGGAATTAAAAGAAAAATGCAAAATGTACAAGTAATTTAATATTAGCTTTTATAATCTTTTGTATATAAGAACAATATGCATCATTTCTTCATTTGGCAATTCAGAGGCTAAGGTTTATATCCTCCTTCATATACTGATTCTTTTGGATAACACAAAGGCCGATGCTATATGCAATTGATTTAGAACACCTAAACTCCTAACCTTAGCTCCGCCTATGGCAATATTCATTATTAGAGTGGTCCAAGCTTCAGCCAGCAGATATATAGGAGTAGC
This sequence comes from Solanum acaule, assembly GCA_036250505.1. NCBI lineage: Eukaryota > Viridiplantae > Streptophyta > Magnoliopsida > Solanales > Solanaceae > Solanum > Solanum acaule. The sequence goes on from JAJOOR010028949.1 coordinate 8,435, forward strand.
ACTATTTGTTTGAGATATAAAGCTGCACAGAAAAATCTTTTTACCATACACTTTACTATATATATTTTTTCCATCTTTATTCATACTTGATTAGGACTTGACAAAAAATAGGAACCCCTCATATCTAATCGTTTCCATCAACTTGTTGTATATAGAAAACAAGACAAGGATATAAAAAGTCCAAATTATGGGTTGGTTAGTGTAGCATAGGACCAAACTAGTAATAAATATTAATAAAATGAGAAAGAAATTTACTATGCTATACTTTTTCATTAGACAAGAATATAAAGACCCTTACAATTGCAATTTGCACCACAATACTAACTTAGAGTAAACATGAACAACCCCAAAAGTTTTCCAATTTTCCCTAAATAAACTTGTTAAAAATGAGGAAAATAACGTTGCCTCGTCATGTGAAGTGGCACGACAAAAAAAGGAAAACATGAAAGTCAGTAATATTCAGTAAGTTGCGTAAGAATTTTTTTTTCGAAAATGTAAGTCGTGTAACATTGCACGACAAGAAGAAAATAAAAATATTAGAGTTGTAGGAACGTGCACTATAAATTGAAATAGTAAATGGCCAAACGACCGTTTGTGTGACCATCAATGGAATTCATTTATCGCTAGCCACTCTTGTCCCTTTTGGTTAATTCCAAATTCGTTGTCCTTTTTGGAATTTTAGCTTCAAAATGAGGCTTTTTTGGCTCCGAACTTCCATTTTTTCGCAAAACCACGGAATTGTTAGTAGTGAACGCAGTGGTTTTACTTTGATTCTGGGTAACATATGTTCAAATGAAAAATATTAGGAAGATATCACTAGAGTCTTTTTTTTTATAACCCAAAACTGAAAATTTACTTTTCCAATATTTAAGGTATACTGCAAGGCTAAACAATAACTCATCAAACAATTGGTTTAATTTCTTTGTTTTCCTTGTAATTAATTACAATTAGCAATAAATAAATTTAAGAACAAAATTAGTGAGTATAAAGAATGAAATGATCACTAGTGTCAATAAATCCTCTTTTTGACAAAAATAGCCCCATCATCGCCGATGAGCCCCCACCAGTCGCGCCGCTTCTAGAAACACCGTAATAATGGTGGTGGAGATCGCGGTCATTAGAGTATTGTTGTTCATCAAGCTTGGTAGGAGTAGGAGGATGATAATATATGCGCGATGTTTGGGGACAGTGAGAATTGAACCTAGCCGCAATTCTAATTCCAGCATCCAATAGCTCCACGTACTTCCCCATTTCTCAATTCACTAAAACTTCAAAATCACTTTATTTTAATTTCTTTGATTAAAAAAATTAGGATTTGAAGTTTAATTTGAGAAAAAATGAATGAGCCTTACTGGTCTTTTATAGTCCTATTTTGGTTTGATTGTTTGTGTTTCCATGAGCGTTCCTTTTACACGTTGTTTAATTAATTGATTCCTAAAGTTCTTTTGATTAATAGTTATAAAAGGACTGAATGAGTCCATTTCTTTTTGCTTTGTATATTTGACTATATTGGTAGGTTTGTTTGGTTGGGTGGGTGGAAGGCACTATTCCTATTAATTAACAAAATATATTACACGTAGTCAACGTTTTTAAGCTGCAAAATGATGCTCTATTTGCTTTTTCTTCTTCTTTCTTTTAATGACGATTGAAAAAAAAAATACTACAGATTTTTATATCTTCCACTAACATAGGTATTTTGAAAAATTATTGACTAGTCTCTTCGGACTCTCATCAATATATGACATTGTTTGCAACAAATTTTAAAGTGACATAAAATAAATGGTAATAACAAATAAAATATGAAGAAACATGATTTTATTGATCAAGATTGTGAATACAATTTTGTTCCTCCCTTGATTCTTCTCTCATAAGATTTATCCATGATTCAAGGACCGTTAGTGACGTATTTCTCGAACTAGGATGATTGTTTTTGATTTCTCTATGGATATTCCATGAATTTGTACTAGAGGCATGTACACGTGACAAGCGAGTTTTGAGTGTTAACAGAATGAATAAGTTTTTCCGGTTCTTGCTTTATCTTTTGGCATTTCTTTCATTCATTAGGTTGAAGCTGACTTGTCTTGGTGGGAATAAACAAGTGCCATCACGTCATTTTTTGGATTGTGACACAATTGCACCTGGTTATAACACGTCATTTTCGTTCGGGGCCCGGTGCCTCGAGGCCGGGATGCCTCGAGGCACGGTGCCTTGGGGTTGAGACGGGACGGGGGTCCTTGGGGCCAGGCAGGGCGAGGGGCTTCGAGGTACCGTGCCTCAAGGTAGCGGCGGGGGACCTCGAGGCACGGTGCCTCAAGTTCCGATATACTTATCATATTAATTTGACTAATATATATTCCTTGAGTTATTAAGTCACTTTATACAAAAAGTCTAACTCTATTAATATTAAGAATCAATTCGTTATATTTAAAAATGCCAAGGAAACTGGAAGGAAGGGAGATTAGATTATTAATGCAATTTAAAAGTATGGAATAATTCAATTTTTCCTTTGGAACGTCATGTTGGACCAAGAAATTTGACTATTACACATGAAGGTCCTTAAACCTCACAACGGTGTTGACTTATTCATTCTTGCTTTTCCACGAAATATTTATCCAATTTCAAACATTGGTTATAACTTATATCTAAGATGTTTAGTGTTGTTTATATGTTGATTTATTATAGACGTAGATATTTTTTTTCCTTTATGATTATTTATTATATAAATAAACAGTAGATGAATATTAATTTGAAGAGAGAAATTGTTGGGGAAAAAAGTCCAAAATCTCTCAAAAAAATATATTACAATGTTAGACATGGAGAGATTCCACATCACCTTATTTATGTGTTGATTTATTGTAGATGTAGATTATTTTTTTTACCTTATGGTTATTTATATAAATAAACAGATTAATCAAAGAAAAAAAATCATAATCTTTTAAATTTTTTTAAGAGATATGGTAAATACTAAAAGAGACAAAAAAAAAAGAAGATATTACTCTCACACACAAAAATAATAATCATTATGCTTTAAAAGAGAAGTCATGTTATCATTCTATTCAAAGTATAAATTTACAATGAAGAAAAGATAACAATATTCTTACCTAATATTAATACTTTGCCATCAAAAATGTAAGTGTTACAATTTTGTTGGCAAAATGGCAAAATTTAATAACAAAACAATATGATGAAAATCAATATGTTACCACGTAAGGTAAATCACGAATAAAAACTAATAATTCAAGCTTTCCTAGAAAGAAAAAAAATAGTCCAATGAGAATAAATTGAACAATTGAGATTTTCCTTTCTCCCTTCTCTTAAACTTAATATGGTAATGTTAACATTTTTTTCACCAACAATATATATCCCGCAATAATAGAAAAAAAAAAAACAAAAAACAATTCAATAACCTTAAAAAAAAAAAGGGAAATGAATTGTAAAATTTTGATACTACATACAAGGTCTACATAAATATATAGATTAATTGAGTTAAAATGAGTGATTTCTTTAGTTTACTCTTACAAATAAAATAAATAGTTGTTGTTGTCATTGTTATTGTTGTTGTTCTTATTTTTATTCTTATTCTTATTATTGTTGTTGTTGTTGTTATTATGAATTAATAAAAGGAGTGAAATTTTCTGTGTTACGTCATTTTCTATACCTAATTTTATATTATATAGAGATAGAGATTTAGATATAGATATATAGATTGTTAGTGTAGGTGTAAATATAGATATAGATATATAGATTGTTAGTGAGTAGTATGTTATGATTGATATTTTTTCTTTACCCTCAAATAGAAATTA
>JAJOOR010028950.1:0-11812 GCA_036250505.1 Solanum acaule
ATCTTTATTTGTATATATGTTTTTGGGTTGCTTCCGCCTGTTTATATTGTTATTTGCCTACTCTTGTTTAATTTCTACCCTCAGACCCATTACTTGTTGTTTCGGGTCACGGGTTGGCTTACCTGCTGGTGGGTTATAGTAGGTGCCATCATGACTTGATAAATCGGGTCGTGACAGGAAGATAGCTCGCTAGCCTAGCGAACGATTATTTTCTACGAGATTAGTTTTTTTCTCAATCTAAATTTCTGTCATGGGAGAAGAAATTGTAATTTTGGTTCAACACAGCGGTGGATGGGATAATGAACATAATTTCAATAACTTCATAGCTGATGGCTTGACACTAAAAGGTAGTTCGACTTTGGGTACCATTCTTGATGAAATAACGAAGATACTTGGTATTTATGCTTCTATGGATACAATTGAAATTAAATATTCCGTAACGCAGAATTATACTCCAATGAAGATGTACAACGATAGGAGTTTGAGATGGTACTTGGATTTGAAGAGAAAAAGTTGTTTCACTGCTTTTCCTCTATGTATAACATTGAAGGAGAAAGATTGTGACGAAATTTTGTCAAATTTGATTCCTAACAATTCAACTTCAAATTCTAGCCAGGATATGCAATTGGTACAACATGTTGAACTCACTCAATCACTTATGCCAATACATGGAAACTACTCACGTGATGAAATAGAAATTGACGAGGATGGTATAATTGACAACAAATTTCATAAATACATTAAAGAAGGTCAGTTGTATATGAAAAGGGAGATACTCCAAGATGTTGTATATAACATTGCCATCAAGGAGAATTTTCAGTTCAAAGTTAAACGTTCAAGTTCGACAAGGTAATATATGAACTTCAACTAATGATAACAATTGTTTTTATAAGTTGGTGTCAAATTCATGTTATTACTTGTTATTGTGTTTGTTGTCACCGTACTTAAACTTTAGTATATAATATTTGGTAGCTTATACTTTTTAGTATAGAGTACTTGGTATCTTAAACATTTAGTATGTAATACTTGGTATCTTAAACATTTAGTATATAATATTTGGTATAAAGCATATTCTAGTATATTATACTTGATATTTTAAACATTTTCAGTTCAAAGTTAAGCGTTCAAGTTCGACGAGGTAATATATGAACTTCAACTAATGGTAACAATTGTTTTTATAAGTTGGTGTCAAATTCCTATTATTACTTGTTATTGTGTTTGTTGTCATTATACTTAAAATTTTAGTATATAATACTTGGTAGCTTAAACTTTTAGTAAAGGGTACTTGATATCTTAAACATTTAGTAGATAATTCTTGTATCTTAAACATTTAGTATATAATTCTTGGTATCTTAAACTTTTACAATATTATAGTTGGTATAAAGTATATTCGAGTATATAATACTTGGTATTACAAAGTTTCAATTCAGATGAAAAATCTTCTTTCGCTATGTTTCAAATACTTGATCAGTTCAAAAATAACCAATGCACATCAGTACAACTAGCAAACTAATATATACTGATAAAACACAAGATCGTCCAAATCCTATATAAGAAATATGCTATATACCAAGTATTATATATTAAAACTATATCAGTTTATATGGTATCAAAATATTGACAGCGTATTGATCGATTTGTCCAGCATTTACCTTCAAGCATATTCCTTGTGTCTTATTCATAATATGTGCTTGCATTAATGTGTTTGATAAGGTATTTGTTCTGTATTTAACATTCCTCGCCTACTATAAAAGGTAATTAACATTTGGTCAGGTACAAGTATGTGATGAAATGAAAAGCACAATGTATTGTCTCCCATTGCAAACTAAAATTTCTCAATAGCAGTTTAATGTTAACAAAACCAGAAAATCATACTTTCATTGGAACTAACATAAATTTTTTTCAATTTTACCAAACTCAATTTTAGTTTCTTTTTCATATATCAAATAACCAAACATACCAACATAATGCATAAAGAAGTTTGAGTTGGAGAAACTCATCCTTTATAGGTGACACCATATAGTACTGAAAATAACTTGCACATAGAACTTCTCAAGTTAAAACATTTATAATATACTCAAGCATCTTCCTTATGTCTTAGTCGTAATATGTTACAATTTAATATGATACCATTCAATTTTAATTTGCACGTATTATCTTGTATGTGTTGATGATCAGTGCTCATGGTATCTTAGTCTTCCAGCCTTATTAATTCAAGTATATTTAAGATAAGAAAAATTTGCAATGTTCACACATGTGGAAATGAATCAAGGTTTTTTTCACAACGGCATGCTACTTCAAAGTTTGTTGGAGGCTTGATAACGAGCAATGTTGATGATCCTAAGACAATATATACTCCATCCTACATACAACGTGACATTAGAAAGCAATATGGTGTTGATTTGAACTACATGAAGGCATGGAGGGCAAAAGAAAAGGCACTAGAGATATTAAGAGATAAACCTAGAGATTCGTACAAAAAGTTGCCAAGTTACTTGTACATGGTGAAGCATACAAATCCTGGGTCTATTACAAGATTAGAAAAGGCAGAGGATGGACGTTTTTTATATGCATATGTAGCTCTTTACGCCTCAATTAAAGGATGGGAATATTGCATGCTCGTTGTTGTTGTTGATGGTAGCTTTTTAAAAGCAGCATACAAGGGTACAATTTTGACAGCTTGCACACAAGATGCAGCAGGTTAGTTACAATTGAACATCTATTAGTTAATCAACGAGTTAAGTTAATTTTTCCGTGAAATGCTATCTTAATCACGATATATATAATTTACTGTCAGAATTATTATATATAATGTCTCATTATCCAAATATAAATAATGAAATAGTTAAAGATGATTTTGTTGTCTAATACATTATATATGTATTTTGTCGTTGAATTAGGTAAAATACTGCCATTGGCTTTTGTTGTAGTCGATACAGAGAATGATGCATCATGGAAATGGTTTCTAGAAAGGATCCAAGAGACCTATGGCACAAGAGAAGGTATGAGTATCGTATCTGATAGGCATGAAATTATTCTGAACGCCACTTCTTTTGTGTATCCAGGGGTGCCTCATTGTGTATGCTTATACCACCTTTGGGGAAATGTAAATAAATATTTCAGGAAGCACCACAAGCTCCTGAGAAAAATATTTTTTGCAATGGCTAACGCATACACAACAGAAGAATTTGATCAATATATGGCTGAGACTTATAGGATTAACAAGAGGGTGAAAGAGTACTTATTCGATATAGGCTATCACATATGCTCGATAGCACACTCCAACGTCAATAGATTTATGGTGATGACTTCAAATATTGCAGAATCTGTGAATGTCGCTAATAAAGAGGCCAGAGATCTTCCTATATATGATTTATTGGATTACTTGATGAAGATGATTGGTCGTTGGAATAATCAAGATCGGAGTGTCAACGTCAAAAGGAGAAAATTTATTGAAGTTGCATCACAAAAATCTAAATTGAAGGTATTGTATTCATGAGACTTAGGTGTAGCAAAGTATTTTGTAGTTTTAAATTTTGAGGCTTGTTTAGTAATATTCACCAACAAGTGTATGTTCTTTAATATGGGTGAATTGTTTTATGCACAAACAATCCTTGTACGTGCATATGATCAAAATGAGCATACTAATTGTAGCCATGTAACTTTTATACTACTGTCACTATTAGTTTTAAAGTTTTCAACTTTGTATTGTGCAGAATTGGGAATTTTATTTTGAAGTTGACAAACATAAAAAACCTAAGCTTGGTGCTCCTAATTTGGATTTTGTCAAATCATTTGAAGAGAAGTTGACCAAGAGTCAATTACAAATATTTAGTGACACATGTTTTGGATTTTTTCTCAAATTGCCTCCAGTGATGCTTCAAACACAATTGATACATTCCTTATTGATGATGGAGGTCGTTCAAGAAAAAATTGATGAGATTTGGCTACTAGTGAATTGTTCATTGATACATTTTGGGTTAGGTGAATTTGCCATTATGACAGGACTAAAATGTAATGGAGTGGCGCATGAAAATTGTATTTCACGAAAAAAAAATGACTTGATGGATCGTTGTTTTGCTGGCATTAAAAAGATTATTGTTCAAACAGTAGCTGATTTTTTTGAAGGTAAACATTGGACAACTGATCAGGACGCTGTCAAAATTTCGATTCTTCATTTTATCAACACGTTTTTATTGTGTGACCTCCCTGAAAATAAAGTACCTAATTGGCATTTTGAAGTGGTGGAGTCTGGTGAGTATAAAACTTATCCGTGGGGAAAATTAGTATTTCATGAGACCTTTGCATCTTTGAAAAAAGTTTTAAGAGGAAAGATCGGAAAGAAATTTAGTAAATTGTTTGGATTTCCTTTGGAATTTCAAGATTGGTTTTATGAATGTTGTGTGCAATCAAATGAACAATTTGCTATTATGATTGGCAAAAGGATTCCACGAATTCTAAGTTGAAAAGTGTTAACTAGCCCAAATTCAATCAAGGTTTCAGAGATGCTCTGCAACAAATTTTTTATACTTTATGAACTACAATTATGAATAATTATATGTTTAATTTGTATTGCTGTTAAATTACAATGTAGTTGAAAGTGAGGAATATTTCAGCAACTCCACTTGAGAAGTCTACGATGAATTTGAATGATTTATTTGAGGATATTGTGGTGAATGATGAATCAAATGGAGTCGAAGTTTCAAGTCTATTAGTTGATGACAACTTTACCACAACACCTCCTGTCTCAAGCAAAACAAAAAAAACTTGAATCTATACCTTCTATGAATAATATGAATTTGATTGATAAGATAAGATTCATATCTGATAGGCACAAGGAGTTAAGGGAAGACTTTCAAGTAGTATGTTAATTATCCCTTTTTTTAATTATTAATATACTATATTCGTGAGAAGTTCTTTGATTATGTTATTTCTTGATCAGGTAATACGAGAAGTTCATAGTTTCAAGAAGCTCATGATAGAATCTGATTCAAAAATTTCCAACGCAATTGAAGCTTTAAGCAAGAAAGTTGATAGAAATAATGATTCTGAGGTATTCAATTAGTATCTAGTTTTTTTTAGATCAAAATATGTTTATGTCTATGTGTATCTTATTTCTTACTTATGTATCTTTATTTAATATCAGTATGAAGAATTTAGAGGCAGAGGCATGAATATTGATTTTGACGACGACTATTATAAAAATAATATCAATTGTGACCAACATGTTACTCTTCACTTGGACAATATTCAAACCATCAATGAAGATTCCAACAATGATGTCAAAATTGGTATGTTAAATCTTATACCAAGTATAAGTAATGTTACTAATAGTTGCTTGTTCCAAGTATATGAATTGTACTTTTATTTGAATGTGATGGGTTCTTTATACCAATAAGATATTTATACTAGGTATAATATATAAGTAAAAATATATCTATAATTTATTTATTTTCATTTTAATATTGTTTCCTTTATATATGATCTTATAATAAGCAACTACTAACCATATTGTAAAATTATACAAGTATTATTTGTTATACATTTTAGTTGGTGAAGTTGAAACGATGGACTTAGCTCTAGAACTCTTATCATCAGATTATATTGATGTCCCAGAGTCTCAGATTCATCCATTTACATGTCAAGTGGTACGAAAATAGATTGATAAATCTTGTTATCCAGAGGTAGAAAACATTATGACAGGACATCTCACACGAAATTGGCGTCCCGGCCCATTAAATCAATCTCCATATCTGAATAGTTATGGATTAGGTGACAATATGAATGAAGGAGCCTCGTACAAGAGTATTGTAACGTGGATTCATCCTTTTGGAAGTTTTACTATGGATGTTGATTGTTTCAAGGAGATGGGTGAATTTAGAGAATGGATGAATGAAGGTCGCAGACCACGCAACAAGTTAGTATTCTATTATATTTATAGGTGTTTGTGTTGTTAAATACTATAACGTGTTTTAATATACAATCGTATAATTATAGGAAGTATCCTTACATTAAAAAGGACAATACTCTCAATCCTCCGTTTGAATTTGGAAAGACGACTATCAACAAGAAAGATTGGTTCCACAAGTTTGCGTTTGGTGGTCAATCTTTGAAAAGTTCGGTATGTAAATATGAAATAATTGTGTATAATTAGTTTTGAAAAAATGAGGTGATTGATTATCTGGTTATGAACTATATAGTGATCTTTGGAATTTCATGACAGCATTTGGATGTTATCCTCTATTATCTAAGAAAGAAAGGAATGTATGATGATGTTTCAGTGAAGTTCACTACAACTGATTATCTATTTGATCTCAAGATACAAGCTCTTTATAAGAAATTCATTAAAAATAATGGAGATAGTGATGTGGTGAAGCTGGAACATGATATAGCCAAGTACATACTTGGTGAATTTGTGCTTTCTAATATGTCGTGGCATACTGTTGATCACATATTGTTTCCTGTTTGTGTTGATGAACAATGGGTGATGGCAAGATTATCTTTTAAAGATAGATTTATATATGTGTATGATTCGATGAGTGATGCTGCTTTCAGAGCCAATATTCGCAGTTCTGTTGATGCGTATAGATTTATTATTCCACTCTTCCTCTTGATTTTGATATTTTTTTTGGGAAAAGGAATGATATTCAATTAAACAATGGACCATATAAGAATAAGGCATTGGTTGATCCTTTCAATGTTATGATGATTAAAGATTTGCCATCACAACAAGTGTGTATGTGCCTTTTCTTTATGAAATTACTAAAATACACATGGATAAGCTCTTTTAAATTTTTAACCTTTGATGTTATTTATTTTTTCTTTTATTACAAGAATCGTGGCATTTATGTTGCACTGTTTGCGGAAAGATTCATATGTGGTAGTAATGTGGTTGACAATGAATGTGATGTCAATACACATCGCATCAAGTTTGGCTCGTTGTTGTGGAAGTATGGCAAGATGAAACTAGAGAAATATATTACTAATGAATCTGAATCGTCGGGAATAATGAAAATAATGGATCATGTAAAGCGTTATAATAATTAGCTTATGTCTTATGAAATTAAGAGGAATAGGAATTTAAGACTTGTCCATTGTGTGTGTTTGAGTCACTGATCTTTCCTAGTTAAGTTGGTATTACGAATTATGTTTTGAACTAGTACATTTCTTTGTATAATTTAATTAAGTGATGAACTTATATATATATTTTTATTTTGTCTTATTTTTATGAAGAGTTCTTCTTTTTCTAATATGATATTAAGAGTTTTTTCCATACCTTAAAGCCATGTGGTTGTATTTGATAATAATTATTGGTTTCTTACATGATAAGTGAGGAATATTATTCCTACCCTGCAACATCTGGCGTAATGCTGCTTTTGTACCAATGTTGTCATCTACTGGAGTTTGTACCTTAATTGTAGGAGTGTCGTAACTACTGGAATAAGCTACCTTGATTTTTGTCGTTGTTAAGATTTGAACGGTAGTTTCCAAGGTTTGCAACAATGCCCTTCGACTCAGATAATTATGTATCTGTGTAGGCTTTGAAGGGAGGGATAAGAGAGTGAGTTGTGTTAGCAACAAAATTTGGTGTTGTTTTAGCATCAGATGATAAGAGAGCATAGAGGAAACAGAGAAGTGCACGATGATTTAGCCTATGTAAGGGCAGTTTGTGAGGCTAGCGTAAAGAGACTTGATGATGACTGTATAGACTTGTACTATCGAGATGTCTTTTCACTCTAAAGTTTAATTTGATTTACAAATTCTTCAAATATAATATTGCAGCAGCTAACGTCATCATGCATACTTAGTATAAGTTATTAAGTAAAATAACAATAAAATTTATAATTATACCAGATTGTATTTGCAGTGTACTTAATATAGCCTTCACTCTATAGTTTGCAAAACTCTGATCACCCTCATTTGAATTTACATGAGCGTATTATCAATTCCTCGCACGGTCATATTATAGACAAACAGAAAACAGGAGCACTTTAATCATTACAGAACCCATTTGTTTCAAGGCTTTCAAGATTAACTTCAGATCCTCGATCTGCTATTAAAAAGTCTATATTGGAAGTTTGGTTCAACATCTTGTCTGCACCCATCTCTAATAGGAGATTTACATAATGTATCAGAACGTTAAGTGATGTATTCAAAATTGAGATGCGTGTATCGAGACAATCAATGCTTGTATCACTTTCAGAACAGGGAATTCCTTAGGACCAGAAGGCCTAAGTGTTTAAATTGGCACTTTGGGTGGTAGCATAATATCCACTAAGACATCCGAAGGAATTTACCATATACTTTCATCAGAAATAAGATATATTGGAACTTCATATGTGTTTTGTAGGTTATCTTTTTTGTTGTATACAGAGCAATATTCGTATTCACTCATGTAGTATTTTCTCACAATATCCAAATCATGTCTTATCTTTTCCCCTTCATGCCTTCATGTAGTTCAAATCTACACTATATTGGTTTCTAATGTCACGTTATATATCAGCTGGAGTATATATTGTCTTGTATGAGTATGTGGAATCATAAAATTACACTTACATAGCTCTTTGTACTAAATTGTTATTCCCCAATTTGCTAAAACTAGCAAGGTAGCAGGCAATTGTAAACCACTTTCAATTTGCTAATACTAGAAAAGTAGCAAACAATTATAGAGGTGTCATCAATTTTTTTTTAAATGTATGCTAGCAGCTCTTATTCATATAATTGTCAACAAGAACTTTGTCATCAACATTTCAAGATAGCAATTTCGTATAATCAGGAAGTGAATAGCCTTATCCAAATAACATCTGATAGATATACATGATATAAGTTTTAACATACAAAATATCCAAACATGAGATATAACACATTAATTATAAAAAACAGAGTAAAGTAAACATAAAAAATATAGTCAACTATGTTTTAGAAGAAGAATCTAGATATAAAATTTAAGAACTAAACTTGAAATATTTCGGCATGTTTGCCTATTGTGATCTTGTTGTCCACACAACCCGCATGTAATTCTTGATTTCTTTGGCCTTGATTCACCACTATTTTTGTGTCGTATATTTTGTGGCCTGCCAAGTTTGATTTTTCCTTTGGGTGGTAGCACAATATCCGCTATGACATCTGGAGGAATTTCCCATATACTCTTATCAGGAATAGGATACACTGGAACTTCATAGGTGTTCAGTAAGTTATTTTTCTTGTAGTATATCGAGCAATATTCATATTCATTCATGTAGTATTTTCTCACAATAGCCAAGGCATGCTGACACGGCATAACATCCATTTGAAATCGCCTACACGTGCATATCCTTTCACGCATATTGACCACATGTCGTTTTCCGCCATCATAAACTGTATACAAATATTTTGTTGATGGAATTACCTACAATTTAAAAAATAATTATCAGAGGTAGCACAATCAACGTTTATACAATATATTAAAAATGATATATCACCAACAAATCACATACTATCATCCCTTGTGATTCCTTCATTTTCTCCCTCATTAGGACTTCATATTTTGTGCTGAGTGTTGTGTCTGTCGTAATTGCTTCATTCCTATTTGTATCATTCCAAGGACCAATCATCTTCATCAAGCAATCCAACAAATCATATATAGGAAGATCTCTGGCCTCTTTATCAGCGGCATTCACAGATTCTGCAATATTTGAAGTCATCACCATAAATCTATTGACGTTGGAGTGTGCTATCGAGCATATGTGATAGCCTATATCGAATAAGTACTCTTTCACCCTCTTGTCAATCCTATAAGTCTCAGCCATGTATTGATCAAATTCTTCTGTTGTGTATGCGTTAGCCATTGCAAAAAACATTTTTCTCAGGAGCTTATGGTGCTTCCTGAAATATTTATTTACATTTCCCCAAAAGTGGTATAAGCATACACAATGAGGCACCCCTGGATACACAACGGAAGTGGCGTTCAGAATTCTTTCATGCCTATCAGATACGATACTCATACCTTCTCTTGTGCCATAGGTCTCTCGGATCCTTTCTAGAAACCATTTCCATGATGCATCATTCTCTGAATCGACTATAGCAAAAGCCAATGGCAGTATTTTATCTAATTCCGCAACAAAATACATATATAATGTATTAGACAACAAAATCATCTTTAACTATTTCATTATTTATATTTGGATAATGAGACATTATATATAATAATTCTGACAGTAAACTATATATATCGTGATTAAGATAGCATTTCAGGGAAAAATTAACTTAACTCGTTGATTAACTAATAGATGTTCAATTGTAACTAACCTGTTGCATCTTGTGTGCAAGCTATCAAAATTGTACCCATGTATGCTGCTTTTAAAAAGCTACCATCAACAACAACAACAACGGGAATGCAATAGTCCCATCCTTTAATTGAGGCGTAAAGAGCTACATATGCATATAAAAAACGTCCATCCTCTGCTTTTTCTAATCTTGTAACAGACCCAAGATTTGTATGCTTCACCATGTACAAGTAACTTGGCAACTTTCTGTACGAATCTCTAGGTTTACCTCTTAATATCTCTAATACCTTTTCTTTTGCCCTCCATGCCTTAATGTAGTTCAAATCATCACCATATTGCTTTCTAATGTCACGTTGTATGTCGGATGGAGTATATATTGTCTTAGGATCATTGACATTGCTCGTTATCAAGCCTCCAACAAACTTTGAAGTAGCATGCCGTTGTGAAAAAAACCTTGATTCATTTCCACATGTGTGAACATTGCGAATTTTTCTTATCTTAAATATACTTGAATTATTAAGGTTGGAAGACTTAAGATACCATGAGCACTGATCATCAACACATACAAGATAATACCTGCAAATTAAAATTGAATGGTATCATTTTAAATTGTAACATATTACGACTAAGACATAAGGAAAATGTTTGAGTAGATTATAAATGTTTTAACTTGAGAAGTTCTATGTGCAAGTTATTTTCAGTACTATATGGTGTCACCTATAAAGGATGAGTTTCTCCAACTCAGACTTCTCTATGCATTATGATGGTATGTCTGGTTATTAGATATATGAAAAAGAAATTAAAATTGAGTTTGGTAAAATTGAAAAAAAACATGTTAGTTCCAATGAAAGTATGATTTTCTGGTTCTGTTAACATTAAACAACTATTGAGAAATTTTAGTTTGCAACAGGAGACAATACATTGTGCTTTTCATTTCATCACATACTTGTACCTGACCAAATGTTAATTACCTTTTATAGTAGGTGAGGAAAGTTAAATACAAAACAAATACCTTATCAAACACATTAATGCAAGCACATATTATGAATAAGACACAAGGAATATGCTTGAAGGTAAACGCTGGACAAATCGATCAATACACTGTCAATATTTCGATACAATATAAACTGATATAGTTTTAATATATAATACTTGGTATATAGCATATTTCTTATATAGGATTTGGACGATCTTGTGTTTTATCAGTATATATTAGTTTGCTAGTTGTACTGATGTGCATTGGTTATTTTTGTACTGATCGAGTATTTGAAACACAGCGAAAGAAGATTTTTCATCTGAATTGAAACTTTCTTATACCAAGTATTATATACTCGAATATACTTTATACCAACTATAATATACTAAAAGTTTTAAGATACCAAGAATTATATACTAAATGTTTAAGATACAAGAATTATCTACTAAATGTTTAAGATATCAAGTACTCTCTACTAAAAGTTTAAGCTACCAAGTATTATATACTAAAATTTTAAGTATAATGACAACAAACACAATAACAAGTAATAATAGGAATTTGACACCAACTT
>JAJOOR010028951.1:0-12436 GCA_036250505.1 Solanum acaule
GAGTTGTTGAGTTATTCTTTGTGAAGGCTGTTGTATCCTGGAGGGGACAAGTCAAAGAGGACTACTGCTGGACCGGTGAAAAACATTTGCTGCAGTGGACTTGAATCTCCTTAAAGAGAGCGAGATATCCGCGCCTCAGCCTGAAGAGATTTACTTCTTCATTTTTTATTTTCAATTGTAATCTTGTATTTTTATTATCTTGTAAGTTTTTCACTAACACTTGGTGTTACTGTCCTAAACTTTAGAATCCATGGGCATTTTTCTGTTCGCGCATAAAATTATTTTGAGATTAATTTGTCTCACATTTCAAATAGGATAAGCTAACACCAAAGTTTGAGGTATAAATTTATTTTTAAATATATTAGTAATATCATCAATTAAATAGAGTATGAATTAATTCTGAGATATTCATGATCTTATTTCGTGAATTAAACAATCTATAAGGGTGTGTTCTCTATTGAGAATGCTTTTTATTTTTCCATATTCGATTGATTAAAATATTTAGAAATTGAATTCTCTAAAATTAAAAAAAAAGTTTCTTAAAATAGGAAAATGACTTTTAAAAGTAAAGTAGGAAAAACAAATTATATAAATGACATTATAAATTGATTTGGTTCTTCTCATTCTTCAACACACATCACCTCTATCTCGTTATCCAATCCCATCCCCATCCCCATCCCATGCATTCATACCCCACCCCATCTCGCATAATATTGTCTAAACTATATATATATAAAAAAATTTAACTTATATATCAAACACAAGAAAATAAATAAAATTTTACTTTTTTTCTTAGAAAACATTTTCGTTCGTATCAAACACGCCCTAAATCCTTGCTCCCCATCTCTGGGGCGTCGTAGTGTGTTATTGAACTTCTGAACTCTTTTTAACGGTTCTTTAGTATATGGTAATAGTAAATATTTGGACGGTGAGAATATATATATTTAAACTAAGTGGTCTGGTGAAATAGAAACAAATGAGCTATTTGCTGTCTTTTAAAAAAAATATGGAAAGGCACATGCATGGACAACTTTGGTACGAAAAGAGAGATTTTTCTAATAGTAACATGGAATCTTATTATTGTCTTTAAAAGGATTCAATATTTATAATATAAGCATACAAGACAATAAAACAATTCTTCAACAAAACAATTCCTAAGAATTTGATTATTTTTTCTTCTTTGGACTTTCGCTGTCTCCTTTCAAATTTTTTGGATCTCTCAACTCTATAGCCTATCTAGCATACCATAAGAAAATAGTTAGGGTTGTCAAACACAAAGTGAGGTCAATTAGGAGTCAATAATGCATATAAGCAAATTTTTAGAGATCATGATTTAAAATGGTAAGTAACGTTACGTTGGAAAAGAAAATGTCTAAACATTGTTGATAGAGTTATTTGATATTTATATTAATCAAAACTCGATAGAATAGTCCAAATCTGCATGAATAATTAGCTCGAATATCACAATTAGTTATTAAAAAAAGATGTAGTAGTTAATTAGTGAGTAAAACAAATATTTTAGCAGTTTGACCCTACATAACCTAGCAGAGAGTTCATAATGACATTGGAGAAGTTATAGGCATGTGGGCACATGAGGCTAATTTTCAAACCATGTGATTGTTCACTTCCCAACAAAATTAAACAGAACATGCAGATCTTGGCTCTTCCTAAACTCCCTTTAAAGGGGCTTCCTAATTATAACTATTTTTTTTTATCGTAATTCATGTGACACACTTAATTTCTTGATATATTTCAATAGAAACATTATATTTTATCTTTACATCAACTATGAGTAAATATTTTATGAGGTAATTATCCTTTAGCAGTGTTCACAATGTGTTAGATATCATGAAAAGGCTGGCATTAAGATTTGTATTTTGAAGTATTCCTGTCTAACCAAGACAGCTAATGAACATAATTAACTAGGGTGATAATCCTATAGATTAGTATTTTTATTTGTATAGGTGTTATGACAAATGTTACTTCTATTTTTTTTAATGTTACAAAGTATCTTGCACATAATGGCTGTACTTCATATCTGAGGTTAACAATTAGGGGTGTAAAAAGAGGCGTATCCAGGATTTCGGCAAGATGCGTGTACGATTAGGAAAAAATACATCTTAATATAAATTTGATCGGGCTGACTTTTAGGTTTTTAATATGAACCATTAAATTTTAAAAATTATAGGTCTAAAATATATAATACTACTAGTTTTAAATTTTAATATACACATTTGATTTAATTATATAAAAATTTTACAGTGCTAAAACTTTTAGAAACATTCAATGTAACACACTTGAAAATTTTGAAAGATTAAAGGAAAAAAAAAAGATAAATTAAAAGTGTAACCGATAACCACTTGGAGAGGTGTTACTCAAAATGATAAGATAGATATAAGACTTAAATTTTTATCCTCGCTTAGAGAGGTGCACCCAATCATCATCATATTATTATATGATACTATGAACGTGGGTTCACACATCTATAATTAAATATTTTAAAAAAAAATATAACACTATTATATATGATCTAGAGAGGGGAGCATGGGTTCACATGAACCCACGACATCCCCTCTAGATACGCCCCTGGTAAAAAATGTGTCTTATTCTATCAAAATTTTAAGGGTTGGACTCAAGATAATTTTGAATTAGGTTCAATCTCAACCCATTTTAAGAGAATCTTCAATTTCAACCTGTTTTAAGACTCTTTATTTGCATTTATGATCTAGAGAGGGGAGCATGGGTTCACGTGAACCCACGACACCCCCTCTAGATACGCCCCTGGTAAAAAATGAGCCTAAATATAGGTAACATGTCTTATTCTATCAAAATTTTAAGAGTTGGACTCAAGATAATTTTGAACTGGGTTCAATCTCAACCCATTTTAAGAGAATCTTCAATTGAGTTCAAATTAATCTTCAATTTCAACCTGTTTTAAGACTCTTTATTTTCATTTATGTAATGTATGTTTCTATATCAAAGTATGAATTACTATATTTTATATTTTTTAGGATTTATCTATCCATTTGTAACTATTTTTTTTATTTTTAAATTGAGTTGAAATGCAAATTGTGGTTGTAAAAGTTAAATAAATATGTTAAAATTATTGAGATTAAGCGGGTCAAGATGCGCGGTTCATGATCCAACTCAATTTTTAGCTCATTTGAATCCAAAGTAAACTTGAGTGGATCAAGACCCAACTCGATTTCTATTTCAACCCATTTTAATATCTTTAATTTCAATCCAACCCGCCATTTGACACTCATGTTAACCATGGTCCTATGAATGAATACATGAGTGGCTCGATGGTGAAGGCAGTAAATGGTATTAGGGCCCCAATATATTGTGAGACAAAAAATTTGTTGAAATTATAATTTTATTTTCAATTAAAATAATAATGAAGATAATAGAAAAAAGGTTCAAAATTATACATATAGAAAAGTTATCTTTATCTTTTATGAAAAGTATTTTAGAACTTTCAATCAAATAACTCAAGATTTTATATTAATAAATATTTTTTTTGTAATAACATCCAAGGTAATATATAGCAAACACATGACTAACATCTTATTAACTAGAATTAATCTCTTGATTTTATATTACCGTTTGATGTTAATTAAGAAAATTATGTTATTTAACTGTTTACCTTAAAAACAACATCTATGTAAAAGTAAAAAACCATTAAGAATATTATTTTAAGCCATTAATTTTATTGATAGATCCTTAATTTATTATATAGAATATGACCAAGAAAAACGAATGTGAAAATTTTCTTCTCTAAAATAGAACCACTCATTTCAAGATTGAAAAAGTTGTAGTAATTTCACTACAAGAAAAGATTTCTTTCGCGAGGGGAAATTTAGTCGTTAATAGTCCAAATCTGGACGCTAATTGTCGATCAGATCAAATTTGGTTGTGTCAATCGTTAAAAGTTCCGACGTTAAAAGTTAATAGTTATGAATCAAATTGAAACTCGGTCGTTAAAAGTACATTTAACGACCATATAAATTCTAGTCGTTATATTTCCTCCTTAGCCACAAGATTTGCCTTTTATACAAGTACTTTATTAACGACCAAAATTTCTTTCATTAATTGTATATTAGTATCCACACCAATATTATTCGCGACTAAATTATCCATTCTTAATGACTATTTCGGTATTTTGTAATGTGTCAATTATATATATAAAAAAAAAACTATTATCGGATCAATGTTTTAAAAAATTTCCTTAGAATTTGATTATTTTTTGTTTTTTAGACTTTTGTTGTCTCCTTTCAACTAATATGTAAAAGTAAAAAATCACAATCTAATTTTTTTTTTTGTGGTGTATATTATGAAAGTTCATTATAATGAGTATTTTGAACGATAAATAAAGTACTTTCACTCGATAACTCAATATCCAAAAAAACACCTTAGTTCACCTAGATTCTGCATTTTGAACACTTGATATAATGCTATTTTGACTTTCTTTATCGACTGCAGAGTGCTTCCACTATCCCACAAACGCTAGGATGACTACCAAATCTTGTCCATCTTTTTTTATAAACAGAGAATGATCATATGGACTCGGATCAATAAAGCTAAATTGAAAAACAACTTTCAAGAACTTCTCATTCCACTGCCTTGGTGTTTGTTTGAGGCCATACACGAATTTCAAAAGTCTACACACATAATATATATAAGATGAAGTTTGTGAAATTTTATTTCTGCAAAATAGAACATGTGACTCGGCAAGATTGAAAAAGTTATAGATAATTCACCATTATGGTTTAAATAATACTACTGCCTTTCAATCTCATTTTTGTTAGGAATGCACGTTTATGATAGAAAAAAGGGGAAGATCTTGAAGAGTTTAACGTGTATGAGAACCAGTTGAGTGTAATAGAGATAACACACGATATAATTTGTATTTGTTGGAGCTTAATTAATTTTGATCGTAAAGCAAATTTGTCATGATCCGAGCCTACACCTTGGACGTGGCTGACACTCGAGAACCATTGATGGTTCCCAAGCGAACCCTCATCCTGGCTAACTACAAGCGTAGGACTAACTCAATCATACAAAGCTTAAAAACTGAATAAAAATTCATGAAACTCAAATACAAAGTTTAACTCAAATGAAAAACTCTGAATAAAATAAATTATTCAACTCGCCATAAAAGAGGCAACTTAAGTCTTTAAAACATTTAACAAATTAAATTAACAGACTTCTGAAACTATATTGTCTATCTATGAAGCCTCTAAATGACAAAGATGGAAGTCGGGACAAGACCCACGACATCCTGACAAAACTGAAAAGTAAATGAAATCCTCCGAAAACAAGGAGGCTCACCATAGCTAACTCGAACTCCATGCGGTATCAACGAAGCTCATGTTAATGACCCTGAATACATGTATTTGCATCATGAAACGATGCAGGTCAAATGACTCAGTACGTGGAATGTACGAGCATGTAAGGGAATTCTAAAGCATAACATAAGCTTGAACTTGATAAAAAGAAAACATGCTTATCTCTTTTTAAACTTACTCAACTCAAGGAATACTCAAAACTACTCAAACTTACTCAACTCAGAAGTACTCAAGGATAAGATACTCAACTCAGTAATAAGGTTCTCAACTCAGTGAAACTCAACAATAAGGTACTCGACACAATGAAGCACAAATCAACTCAAGATACTCATCTCGAAATACTCAAGATATTCAACTCGAAATACTCAACTCATGATACTCAAGGATAAAACAATAGTAAAAGATGCAATATATATATGGAAAGCTGTAAAATTGTAAATAGCAACTCAATGTATTGAAAAATACAATAATACTTAGTGTGTATATAAAAATACAATATAACTCTGTGGGAGTTTCTCTAACCGACAACCATCACTATGAGCTATATGATGATACAACGTCTCGCCCATGCTGCCAGAACTGTCCTATACTTTGCCAAGGTATAAGACCTCTCAACTAAGTGGATCCACTAGTGTGTGCTAAAAAGCACTAAGGAATCATCTAAAATGCATGACCCTTTCTACCCACGTCGGCTACATGATTTATGGAGACTTGAGTTATCTGAACTCGTTCCCATATAGGTGCTCATTACTACTCCCAAAATATACTCAGCTCATATGTTTTAAAAACATAACTCTTTCTGTGGTTTGAGATTATTACTCAAAATCTTTCTCTAAAAAGAGATGTTACTCAATTGCTCAAAACTCTTTTGGAAATCTCAGTCTCCTCCTCTTTTAAATGTGAAAACATTTACTCTTGGGAATACTTAGTTCTCATATATCATTTTAAGGAAAATGAACTCAGCTCTACTCTTTCTCAACTCAAGTGCTCAAGTCTTAAAACAAGTTTAGAAAAATTTGTAAAAGACTTCTCAAAATAAGGTTCATGCCGAATGATGGACGTGAACGACTCAATTCAAGGTTTTCAATAACCATACAAAGAACTCAATACTCGAAACTCAACAACTCAGAACTCAAGAACTTCAATGATACTACTCATTTCAAGAATGCTCAACTCATAAGGTTCATGTGGAATTATGGGCATGAACAACTCAACTCAAGGACTCAATGATACTCTTCATCTCAAGATTTCTCGACTCATATGGTTTATGTGGAATTATGGGCATGAACTACTCAATTTAAGGACTTCATGGGTAACATGTAATAGTTCCATGATTAGGAATATAATCTTAGAAGGGTTAGGAACTCAATACTTAAGACTTAGAACTTGAAGATACTACTCCTCTCAAAGATACTCAATTTATGGAGTTCATGAGAAATTATGGGCATGAACGACTCGACTCAAGGGTCTACATAACAATATGGAACTCATGTATATGACTCTTCTCATTCTCATACTTACTTGCTCAAAACTTAGTTCAAATCAATAGTTGATCTCAAAGGATGCATAATTTAACTCAAAGACTTTCTTGAACTCTATTCTTAACTTTCTTTTGAATGTGAATTATGAATTCAAGAGTTATGGTTCATGATATGAAGGATATCGTGATGATAAAGTAGACTCATGGATACATTCTCCTCATTCTCATACTCACTTGCTCGAGTCTTGAAACAAGTTACTAGAAGTCGTAGAAGACTCCACAAAAGGACTCAAAGGGATTTTTCTTAGAATGTCCGAAAGAATTCTCAAAACTTAACTCTTAAATCTACCTTGAATTTAAATTATGAATTCAAGGTTATGATCATGTTATGAATGATTTCTAGGTGTTTAGAAGTAGCTTAGAGTAGTTAGAATCGAAAAGGAGTGAAGGTACCCTTCGAAAGAACTCAAACGGAGCAACCGATTGCAAACTGGACGGGGCAGGCGACCTTGGCGCACTGAGTGGCGCGGGGCGCCAGCCCCTAAACTTCAGAGCATAATTTGGGGCGCACTGGCTGGCGCGACGCGCCAGTCCCCAACCTAGAAAACCCGACAAATTTCTTTTTTCATTTTCTCACCCTAACTTGCCTAAAATCGAACGGTTTCTTCCCCAATCACTTGGATTCGATTACTTAACATAGGTACACCCTAATCTACTAAATACAACCCTCAAAACACTCACTTCCATCTCAAAAAATCCTCAAAACCCCAACACAACAAGATTTAGGATGAACTTCAAGAATAATACTTCTCAAGAACTCATCAAAAACTCTAATTTTTCAACTTCAAGAATGAAATTTCGTGGAAAATAACATGATTGGCGCCTGGGTGAACAAACCCAACACTATGGAAGCTACATACCTCTTAGGAATTAAACCCATGGTGAAAATCCGCAACCAAACGCAGGAACCTCGACGAACGCCTTGATCCTCTTCTCTTTTCTCCTCTTCTTTTCTCTTCTCTCAAAACTAGGGGCAAATTTAAGTTAAAAAAATGGGTCACCTGAACCCGTGGTCATCCGACAAAATGCGATATAACTACTTGTATAATTTGTAAAATATATCAAATAGCAACTGAATGAACCCATGATCACAAATAATTGGATGGCTCACTGATTTGAGTGTTTGTTTTCCACTGTGAGGTTGAGAGATCGATTCCCAATTACTACATTCCTTTCTTGCAGTCTGCCTTTTTTTGAAAAAAAACATTAAAAAATGCAACATTGTTTTTTACTTCTATTCTTATTTTTTTAAAAAAATAAAAAAAAATAATAATAATAATCTAAAAGTAGGTTTCATTGCAAGTATTTTATTTAACAAAAAACACGAAGTAGCACTCAAACTTTCCAGCTGAAAAAACCCATTTCTTCCTTCTTTTTCGTTCTTTCAACTGAAATCACCATTCTTAGTAAGCAAACTAGCAAAATCAATTATAATATTTTAGATCTTATCTTACGTGCAATGATCAACGGCAGCTCAAACACACAAGTGGTTTGAGACAAAATCAAACCGAAGCCTTACACTTTTAAGAAAAATTAATATTCTTTTTAGGGTAAAGGGATATATATACCCCAGAACTATCGTAAATGGTATGCAAATACCCTTCGTCATACTTTTGGGACATTGGTGTCTCTGCCGTCCAAAAACTAGAGCATATATACCCTTTATACTAACGGATATACACGTGTCATAATTTTATCCGTCGATCCGATATTTAATATATCGGATCGACAGATAAGATTGTGCCACGTGTCCCCGATATTTAATATATCGAATCGACGGATAAGATTGTGCCACGTGTCCCTATTTAGCCTTCCGTTAGAGTGAAGGGCATATATGCTTTAGTTTTTATATGGTAGGGGCACCAATGTCCCAAAAATATGACGGAAGGTATCTGCATACCATTTACGATAATTTGAGGATATAATTGTCCTTTTTCCCTTCTTTTTATAAAGTCTACTTTTTAAATTTCTTGAGATGCAAAGTTGTATATTTTTTTATAATTGGATTCTTTTAATAATTATTTTTCAATCAATAATTCATATAACCAATGCATTTAATCTTTCTTGCGACGTAGTACTCTAGGTATATCAAATTTCTTCTAATAACTTTTCTGTTAATAATTTTTTTTTGCAAATGATATTTAATATTTTTCTTATGAAAAAGTTATATCTATATTGCTAAGATAATTGAGGTCCTTCAAATTTGGATGCCTAAAGTAGTTGCCTTTTTTTTAAAGGGGCAAAGCCGTCCCTGACAATGGTGCAATCGTCTTCTTGAAATCCTAGATTCGCCTCTGCTCAAAACCCTAACTTATTTTTATGAAGCGTAAACTGAATCCAATCAGTTTTGTCCCCAACTTAATTACCAAAAACGAATTTAATTAATTGGGTAGTGAAAAAACCATAATACCCTTCTAAAATCCGGTTTTGACTTTCCTTATCTAGACAACTCAACTTCAAATGGACATATCTCCCTCATACGAAATCGAAACTAATCAAACTCGGTGGCGTTGGAAAGATAATTCAAATATCTTTCCTACGGTATCTGGTAGCACTCCTAACTCATCACGAGCCTTAAGTTATGATCGTTTAAAGTTGACCCAAAACTCATACTTAGCTTAACTTTGTCAAACTTTCCAAATTTGATTATTTCCAAAAAAAACAGTTTCTTTCTAATTCTAAGTCTTTCTAGTTCTTTCAAAAAGTGAGGTGTTACAAAATTCAGCATCCAGAATTTTCACTGATGCCAAACACAAATGAATTTAAATTTACAAGAGCTTAATTTTGACCGTAAAGCAAATCTGTCATCCAAAACTTTCACTGATAACACGAGATGTTGAGTATCTATTACCGGCTCATAATATACCCTTAGCGTTAAAAGACTTAGCTTGCATTGATAAGTAAAGTTTGAATGTTTTTTTTTTTAGTTCTATATGAAGCCATGCTGATGCTAGTTTGAACTCCTTTTTTGAAATTTAACTGAAACCAAAAGGACTCCGTTCTTTGTTTTATTTATTTTACTTCGAATTGATGATACTAAATTGTGATTTACTATATAATATTTTGATGATAATGCTTAGTTTTCATTTCTTTCGGTATTATTGTTTTTTAGTACTTTATGTGGAAGTGCTGATGTATTTTTTTAGAGACGAAAGGATATGTGCATAAGTTGATTAGGACATCTATATCTTAATAAACAAACTAAATTATCATTTTTGCATTGGTTGTGAAAGTTCTAGTGCATGTATCTACAACAAAACCATTTTTTTTTGTTTAGAGGTGGTAAATGCGTACATTAAGTTGAATTTGGATGGATCAAAATGAGCTGGGTTAATAAATAATATGTCCAACAGTTATTACTTGGATTGAAATGAATTGGACTGAATGTTGGTCGAAACCTAACCTGCTCAATATATTCTTATTAAGTTTTAATTGCTTTATTTGTTCTTTTATAATTCTTAGTACCTAAAAAATCATAATTTTTTTCTATATTATGGCTTTATAAAACAAATAGAAAAAGTGTTTTTCAAAAATTACTTTGACAAAATTTCTGATGAATCAATTTAGGTTAGATATGGACTTAAGCTGATAAATAGAAGGGTAAAAAATCAGGTTAAACTTAAATAAATTGGACCAATTATAATTTTATGGACCAATTTTATCACCACTAGTTTAGTTATTTTGTAGAATCACTGCTTTATGGTATAGGATTGTTTAAGTTGTCTTAAACATCAAGTTGATCTGCATTTTATTTTCGGGGAAAAAAAGAAGAAGATTTAATTGAACCGCAAGTGTGTAGCAATAACGATAGTTGAAAAGTTGCATTCTCTAATTTGACAGAGAATAATTAGCTAAAAGTTAGTTTGATGCAAATTATCATATAGAGATTAAAAGTTTTTTTTTTTACTATAGGACATTGAAATAGGTTAGAATCATTTTAAGAAAACTATATAATTAGACATACTTCGCTACTTATTATTATTTTCAAAATATTATGTATCTTACCACCAATTAAGAGTTTTTTTTATGTATCTTACACTTAGATACATGTATTTTTTCTACAAGATACACAAAAATAGGGAGAGAGGTAAGCGAGATTCGAATGTATCTTTGAATTCAGATACATGCGAATCATACTAGATACATATATTTGTATGTACCTGGAATTATTCGCATGTATCTGGGATACCAGATACATCAGAGAGTGGCGAGCGAGATGGAAGCGAGGCGAGGAAAGCGAGCGAGATTTGCTATGTATCCAATGTATCTAGAACAAATTACACCTAAATTTGACATCATGTATCTGAGTTACATGCATCTGGACGTATTGGAGGCACCAAAATCAGATAAGATACGTAATATTGCAAACTAGAATATATCTAAGTAATTAACATCTAAACTAGTGAGATTTATATAAGTTCCCCGCAAATTGCTCATGAATTCATATTTTATCCGATTCTTTTTTATCTATATCTATATAGATGAATTGTAATTTAATCTCTTTTAACTTAATCCATTTTCAATTAGCCTAAATACGATCCAAATCTAATCCACCGATTTGCTATATACATAATATTTGGTAACTGTAATGAGTAGTAGTAACTAACCTTGGAAATAATGTTATCATATTTAGGAAAAAATAGTTTTAAAAGCGTTGTATATGAAGTACATATAATTTCTTAAATGAAACTAATATATTTTTTGTTAGATATTATTAATTGTTGAAATATTTTCACTAGATGAACATTTCGTAAAAATCCTAACTTAATTTTGACAATATAAAATCATAATTAAAGGTTCAAAATTCTGCTCTAATGCGTCGAGACATTATAAGCCCGACGTTATGTTGTTAATATGTTTATCCATTTTTATGCGTAAATTCGCCATTGATTGCATCCATACAAATTTCATAAAGTTCAAGTATTGGTACGTTGCTCATTACTTCACGTAGGATTATCTACATGATGGATCGTTATAATATGTGAACGACTAATCGTTGTCACCCACTGCAAAACCGTTTTATCATGACACCTTTTTATTGAAAAATTATATTATTTAATTAAGTTAAAATTTATATTTTATTTATATATGTTACATGTCTATATGGTGACTTTCTTTATTTCTTACATACTAGATTTACTACACGTGCGTTGCACGTGGTGGCCTCATCTTGTCATATGATTAAGTCTGAAACAGTAAGCTAACTTTTTTGTCATAATATATTGCTGTAAGTATTAGAACAGTCTCGTATACATAATTTTATAGTTAATTGTATGCATTAGCATTATTAAATATATTCAATATGTAAGATAATAATTTGTATGGACGTTTCTCAGTTTCCAATTTAAAGTTTTTGAACAATACTCGATTATGCTCGTCTAATCGTCTTGAATTTGATGCATGTAACTTTATCACACTGTCCATAAATAGATGATACTTTGCCGGATTTGCAAGACATTTGTATCCTAATTACCAATATCTAAATCTACACAATAATTGTATTTTCTTCATAAATTGCATGTTGATGCTTAGCTTTTCTCCTCTTCAA